>PNEQ01038948.1:0-71834 GCA_003012365.1 Medauroidea extradentata | reverse complement strand
AAAAACACCGGCTTCTTTCTGCTTACTCGTTCGGGAACCATGGTGGCAACCAGTCGTGCTGTTGGAGTGAGCCTCAGTCAAATTGCTAATACTCAATTTGAGCCAATTTTAGCAGCTTAACCACAGTTGAGGTATCACAGCGTATTTCTTCGTGCGTGTTTTGTGTAGCAGCAGCAACACAAGAAAAGTTTGTCGACGTTTTCAACTAAGGTAAGTGCGTAGTATGTCCATTTAACTGCGGTCGGGTAGGCAGGAAACTTTGAAAACAAGAGACGTGATCGTCTCAAGCTTTAAGCGGTGACCCTACATGTTTATTTACGGCAAGTGCGTGGTAAAGTCCAGCGCTCGTGCTTCTCTATTTTTGTTTTACAATTCTGGTTGGTATTTTTTACGTAACAGCAGTCTGAAAAAGCCGTTTACCCATATTTCTAAACATGATATCTAGAAAAACAAAAATTGAGAAGAGTAGTTGTAAATGTGTTTTCTATTCGTAGATAAACATATCGAGCACACATTTGGTATTTTCTTAAAAATCTTTCTCCTAACACGCTGCAACGATGTTCATGCGCCAGATGTATAGGGCTATTAATCTTCTTACCTGTCAGACAGCTGAAGAAGTTCAGCTGAGCCACATCGAATCTTCTAGCAGTACGACTAGCGGCGCTTCCCGAAACGTGACTCGGTTGGACCAGGTAGAGTGAAATTTCAACTCAAAGCTTTTCTACAAAATCGAATGAAGTTTGTTAGCACCCAAAAAGTGGACAGAGGTAATTGTTTACATACGTTCGATCACAACCTGGCTAACCTGTAGTGATCTAGCGACCTGGTCACGTAACCGAGAAAATTTAGCTCATTCTAGCAGATAATTTTTCGTAATCGCCTTATGTGGGATGTACGTGGGAACTTGGGTCTAGCTTCTGGATCGGTGGAACCGCTTCGGCTACTTTCTCATCTTCAATCGGCTACGTCCCGACCTAGCGAGAGTCTGCGCATGCGTCGACACTTAACGTGCCTCATATTTTTATTGCAGTTTCTTAACCTAACAAAATCGTCATTCAATTGTGCGAACACCATTTTTGACCATTGAAACTAATCTAAAACTTGAACCAACCTAAACTAATTTAAACTAATGTTTGCACAGAGAACTGGGAATGCAAGAACGCAGAGAGGCGCGCAGAACTATAGTAAGAGCATCCGCGGTTGCATTGTTCCAGTAGCTAGACAAAATTTTCCTGTGGTAGTTCGAGATGGTCAGAGATATTATCGTTTAACTCATGGTAAACTTCCTGTCACAACGTAATTTAATTTGAGTTACACCCAGGTCTTTCTCTTAACATGGTCGAGGACATAACGCCCTGTGTCTGGAAATGGAGAGCTTAATTTTAAACAGTTAGACAAATTAGTCTGCACGGAGATAAACCGCAAAATGACGACGCAATAAAGTAACCAAACCCACTAAAGTATAGGATGCGGTTCTTTTTCACACTGCTACAAGAAAAATATATGAAACTGGAAAACAGGAGAATAGATGTACCGATGCTGTTAGGCTGAAACTACACGAGTCACAGGTTTTTCGGAAAAAAGTTTTTGCGCACGCCAGATTTTAATTAGGTATGTGTTTATCTGAAGATTATTGTATTTGTGAGAAGAGGTTTCTTAAATGACTAGGCTAGTAATGATAAGGCAAATGCGACAATAAAAGTATGTGATTGACAGGTAGACTAAACTAAAGAAATGCCTTTGTAACTATATTAAGTAAATTTTTTAAAGTAAACTTTTAAAAATAGTTTGTTAAACGGCGATAGGATATCCCACAGTTCAGTGTAACTTAATTCTTATAAGCTTAAAATAAGAATAAAGTCCTTGCCCAAAAACTTAAATTTAATGAAAAAGCCTGGAGTGATTGGTATCAGTTGCCTTAAAAATTTGCATCGCTAGCTATTCGTAAAAGTACTTTCTGGTCAATAACTTGATCCTTATTTTCGGCTTATTCAAAAAATTAAGTTATACAAAATTGTGGAACATCCTATCACAGTTAATCAAAAGTTTTACATTTCTTTTTAAAGCTATAAACTGCTATTAATTTTTTAGTAATAAAACAAATTTGACGATACAAGTAACGATTTGTTTCAAAAAGGTTCGTTTAAAGATTTTTATTTCAAAACAATTTTTTCATGTCGCAGCCAGATGGCAATGTTTTACTATAATGAGTGAGAATACTAGGTCACAGCTATGAAGTCATTGTATTGTCATAGATAATTAAAATGCGTGCAAAATTTCAAATAAGGAGGTAATTTCAACGTCGGAAGTGGGCGGAAACTGAATTGAAATATTCTATTACATTCATTCATATACGTATGCATAAGGTGGAGCTAATGCAAGCGAGTTAAAAATTGAATCGTTCAAGAAATATTTTCGCAAAAATCATATGCCACTATTTATGTAAAGTACACAACAAAAATTAATTAATTAATTACGCATACGAATACTATACAACGAAACCTGTACTGATGGTATTTCATCCACATGTGAATTATAGAAAAAAACATAAGCTGTCTCACTCATCCGAACCAATTGAGAATTGAGACCAAGGCTTGTTTGATTTACTAGATTTTCGAACTAACCAAAATTCTTCCTACAATCGAGTAGCGAGCAGAAAACTTGACGAAATCAAGAATGCGTAATAATAATGTGCAAGAACATAGGTAGTACTGTACTATAAAGTATGTACTTTGTAACTGCATCATTCTGATTATTTGGATGCTGTGATTAGCCAGGTTCGGATTAGCGCGGAAGTAGTAGTACTTCCATGCACTAGATGGCGGAGAAACAAAACTTTTTTTTAAAGTGTGTGTTGAGGACAGTATGAAACAATACCCGGGTAAAATTATACAGTGAAAATTGCTGTCAGTGTTCGACCACATATATGGTGGTGATAGTGTCAGGAGTTATATCATGGAGAGTTGTTTTTTTATCCAGTAAGCAGAGTGGAAGGGGGAGAATACAAACAAATGTTGGGCCTGTCCGGTCAATTCCAGCAGAAGGCTGGGGTGGCAGCAGATGAAAGGCAGCTATGAGCAGGAAGAGGGACGGGTATAGATACAATGAAACGCCAGTGAAAGCTGTAAGCGTAATCATAGGAATTATACTGCGTCCCCTCTCCATGGCCGGCTCTACGGTCCGAGATACCCGCCCCATTAGTCCGCCGACAGCGACCGCGCGCTCCCGGCTAGTATAGGTCATATCATCGGGAGAGTTGTGCTGGTTTATTGGCAATAACGCTGCCAAACTGGCAAGGAATTTCCCCAACCGCGGCGCGACGGGAAAAATGCTTCCAACGTAATGAAACCCACGTCTGTGATAATACTCTTGAATGGGCAGCATATCATCCCGTAATAAACACAGTTCTCGTCTATCCTCGTTGTTTCCATGTGGTACTGGCGTGCAGCAAATCAAAAATACAGTCGGGTCACATACAGGAAATTACCCCGCCAGAGACGCATCCGTCTAACTTCAGTACGAACAAGTAATGATGTTCTGTAATGTAAAGCCCAATACACACGGGTCTTTTTCTTGTGCACCAAGGTGATCACGAAAAGGTGAACAAGAAAGTTTACACTCCCTTATATACATACTTCATGAACGTACCGTACACACGGTAATACTTGCTTACTAGCTTTAATGTGCCTCTGTGCCAAATAAGGTTAGAAATACAAGGCCCTTTTTTGTTTTTTATATAATTTTTTTTTAATTTTGTGATTTTTCTTACTATAAATAATAACAAGGATATATAATGTGTCATTTTGAATTATAAGATACATCAGTTATTGTATATATTGGAGAGAAACTGAAAAATAAAGTTTTGTGCCTGTACGAGGGTTCAATTTGTGTTCTACTCTCAAATAAATACTATTTAGAATATATTAACGTACGTAAACGAGCCACATGAAAATATAAACAAACGACTTGCACGGGAAGGTGCATGAAAATTAGAACCCCCTCTAAATGGTTCTAGCTAGAATGCAAGATCTTGCATGCACGCTACTTTCATACAAGTCGGCCATTCACACGATGCAAGTCGCCTTGAACAAGGTGTTCACCTTCTTGTTCATAAAAAATAACCGTGTGTATTGGGCTTAAATAACGGATACCTGCCGGGGTACTGAAGATTCTACCATTTCTTACATTCAGAAGCTGATCAATTATCGCCTTATTACCTCGTTGCTGAGCGCTGACTAAATTATTTCTACTAAAGTTGCATTACACCGAGCGACTAATCAAAATTTTTCTAACTTACTAGAACGTGTTTAGAACATCCAGGAAGACAGTGGAACCAATTACTAAAGGCGGTACAGGCATTGTATATAAATTAATGCGCAAAAAGTTAGGTCTGCCTGAAATTTCCAGGATTTTTGAAAGTCATAACGAAAAACTAAACAATAACAATTGCACACAACATTTTTATTACCTTTATGATGAAATACTTCGACTGAATAGCGCATTTGCGCAATCGTACAATGTGTATGAAATTTCAGCGTCAGAAATTGTGCCTCTGAAATAAGACACTGGGAAATAATTTAGTTAGTAAAGTTGGTAATAACTATTGCCTAGAATCGCCCTTTTGCCTCTCGCTTTGCACTTTACGAATTCGAGTGGTATTTTCGTAGGTACAGCAGTCTTAAATGATCGCTTTTAGCCATTTTGAGGGACCCGAAAATCACGTTTCTAACAAGCGTGCTGAATTTTTTAAAACGTACACGCGTATTTTCAAGCGTGTGTTCTTTTCGTAGATAAACGTAATACGATTAAGTTAAGCGTGACGCGCTGCAACAACGTCCATGCGCCAAGCGAGGACTCCTATTAAGGGGGATGGAGCGCCACATCAGAGAATTTTCACAATTTTCGACATAACTTTTCCCCTCACTTATTATAGAAAATCAAGGCTCAACAATCCATATTTTACACTTTTGTTCTCCTTCTCACTTTATTACACAGTCTCACACTTTCTTCGCTAAAGACCTCGATGTTAAACTCACAGACTTTCTTATTTTTGGAGCACTGATGGCAGATAGGAAAAATTTCTCTCTTTCCTATCTGCCATCACTGCTCTAAAAATAAGACAGCGTGTGACTATGTAGTAATAGGTTGTACAAAAGTGTCATTTTCGGATTGTCGAATCTTCATTTTCAATAATAAGCGAGAGGAAAAAGTTATGTCGAAAATTGTGGTAATTCACTGCTTTGGCGCACCGACTTTCTGGCAGGCTGTGTTTGTGTATGCGAGACAAACCGACGGAGCGTTGAGGGAGACGCTGAGTGGCGTACGTTCATCACATGTGCGTGCCAGCTATTCAACTCGTGCAGTGCTTTACTATTATAATTATTCCTAGGAGACTACGCAGTGATAGTATCATTTTAATTGTCGGAAATCTAGTTTGAAGTCAAACGTAAGTTTCTATAGATGTGTTTTTAGAATACTGTTGATATTTCCCAGATACTGCAGTTTTATGTCATTATTAGAGCCTCGAAAATCAAGTTTTTACTACGTGTACTTAAGTTTCAAATTCATTGCAACATAGTTTGAAGTGCGAGTTATTTTTGTACAAGTACAAACGTAATTATCGTTACGTAGTTTTATTCTAAAAAAATAAATACTGCAATTCGTGGCCAACACATTTATTATTGCGATAGGGTGACCTTGCGAATAACGAAATATTATAAATTTAATTAAACTTTCTACGTGAAAATTAGAGTCATTACCTTATTCATTACCTTATTGTATTTACAAGACTAAATTTCCAAAACTGGCTGTAACTGAATTTGCCATTTTTTGTGTGTTTTGAACATATTACTTTGACGATATAGCTGACTTCACTTGGCATCATTTCCCTCGCACCAGTAAAGCTGACAACACTGCGCAGGTGTTGCTCATTTATCTGAAGGAAAAATAAAACGTTAATTGAATAAGTTTCCATCATAACACTGGCTGAGACAATCGAGGAGAATCGACTGGTGTATCCAATTTGATCGACAGTAGACAAAGAGTTATTTACTGATGAGAGATGCCTCCCATGCCCGGCATTCACAGCGGGACTGGCAGGCTTACTGTAATTAGGCCAATAAAAGAGGCGCGATTGGTACGTCCTTGGCCGCTATTTGAAGGGGATATCACACGTCACCTCTCACAGAGCCGGCACGGTTGAGGACAGCTACTATAACAGCGATCACAACTTGTTTGAACTTCACTGCCCTGTCAATTCGTTTAAACGGGTGATAAAATAACGTAGTCAATGTGCAACAGCTTGTGAAACCATAACTCAACGAATGTTATGGAGGTCAGATATGTACCAACTATTCTGTGAGGGAGGGGGCGAATTACAGAATAAAAACTCTTTCGCAATGTGATTTGACACAAATGTGACAAAAATATTGGCAACCACCGAAAATAAAACACCACTGCTTCATGTCAATACCTAGCATGGTACAGCAACCAACAATATTTTATAACACTCGCTCACCTGCAACTGTAGACGTATCAATCATCTACCACTTCACTCTTCGCAACTAAACTACTGTTCTGGCCTAACCGTAATTTTCGGCAATTCGTTTTCTATGCACATGCGATGCTGGAAGGTTTGCATGGTTCACACTGAAGAATACACAGTTTACCATAGGTGCGTTCAAATTCGCAAGTCAAAGTCTGCCTTTAAAATGTGCATTGGGATCAAGACTTTACTGCGTCGAAGTACAAATTCACAGTTACTGTTTGAAGTACACCAATAAGTTCTTGAAATTGCTAGGTACTGCTGTTTATACACATACCACGGCAAAGTAATAAATACTGTTAGAAGTTACTGTTCTGGGTGCAGCCAGGTTCGATCGGGATGTGACGACTAGATAAATTAAATATTAGCGTCCTGAATTTCCTAATTTATTACAACTTTATAAAAATAACTTACAAGCGTGCTATACATTTACTTGCCGACAATTCACAATTTTATATATTATATTTACACTTAATATTCTTTACACCAAGTAATTCTAGACTAAATAAAACAATAGATGCCTCTAAAAAAAACAGCCCCCAAATTATATCAGTCACCCGAGCGAGGTGGCGTAACGGTAACACGTTTGTCTCGCATTCGGGAGGATCCAGGTACGATCTCCGGCTCCAGTCATCCTGATTTCGGTTTACCATGGCCATGGCCGACTCATCTCCCAATTCCTGTCATTGAACCAAGTTGTGTGTGACCGTCTCTAATGACCTCACTGTCGACGAGACGTGAAGCTCACTGACATTACATTACTTAACTCTTATGTCACGTCCCAGAACTTTCTCCTTCATTCCAGCAATACATTCTTCTGCTCGTCCGTCCCAAACATGCAACTGCACGAACGACGAGACCCCTATTCTTCCACCGCCACGTTTGTCGCTACACTGCCACTAGTTATATTGCTCTCGCACTGTTCCTTGCATCTGTCTTCTCCGCTTACAGCGCTGTATCACTTCTCACGCACAGGCTAAGCACCAAACAACCACTACCAGCATGCGTGCTCTCTGTTTATGTTGTCACACCATGTCCAGATCGTTTTTCCAGCGCTGAGTTTAGGCCTACTAAGAGTCGCGGTGGCCGAATGGTCAGACCATTCTCCTCCCACAAAAGCGATCCGGGTTCGATTCTCGGTGGGGTCGGTCCCAGGATTTGCGCATGTGGGAATCGTGCCGGACGATACCGCCGGTCGGTGGGTTTTCTCGGGGATCTTCCGTTTCCTCCGCCCATTCATTCCGTCGCTGCTAATGCATAATGCCACCCCTCACCAACACTAAAGACCTCGATGTTGAGCACTGTCCAAAATCTCTCGTACACACTGACTTTTCTATTGCCGCTCGCAAAGGTTCCAGGTGTTTGGTGCAGCTTCGGTAATCGCTCCGGCAAGTGCTCTTCAAGAACGACCTGATGGTACGCGCTTCCCAGCCGGTCAGGCTGACATCACAAGTAAAGCAGCCATCATTTCGTGTCGCCCTGTAAAGGAGGCGGAGAGGGAGAGGTGCACGGCATGTAGTATGCATTGTCGAGGGCCACAAACGTTTAAGTTTACTCGGAGTCATCTACAATGCTTGTTTACAACATGTGTATCATGGAACATTCCACATGAAAGCATAAACGTCCACTGAAAAAAAAAAAAGTATAGTTGTAGTCTTGGTTTGGTTTGTAAAATCAACAAGTCTCTTTGTTTCTACCACAAAACAGATTGTTGAAGGAACTGTCCAGAGTAGTACCAACAACCAAACAGTTTTGTTGTCCCTGTTTTAACAGAAGTATGGTACCAACAACTATACTTTTTTTTTCAGTGAGAAAACATGTTTTAACAAAGCGGTTAAGTAGTCTTTCTCGACTACTGCTGTTTCCTGAGCAGCGATCCCGAAAGTTGAAGACTTGTGGCAAGTCTCCGTTGTAATATTAACTGATATTTAGTATCATGGCTGAGCCAGTCCATCTGCACTTGCGCGTAAGGTCGCTTCACAGAGAATCGAGAGTAACAAACCACTTGCACTGACGAATACTAGAGAAACTGTGTGATCTTTCTGTCTATACATGTGATTGTTGGAAGATCCTTCCAGAAATAGCCTCCCATAAAAAATTAAGAATTTTCACGGCCCCGGCAGTTCAGCTAAGATTTCATTTCCAAGTTGTGCTTCAGGAAGTTG
Source organism: Medauroidea extradentata (assembly GCA_003012365.1). Lineage (NCBI taxonomy): Eukaryota > Metazoa > Arthropoda > Insecta > Phasmatodea > Phasmatidae > Medauroidea > Medauroidea extradentata. The sequence continues at coordinate 63,125 of PNEQ01038948.1, read as the reverse complement.
GAAGACGAGCTTACGAGCGGCGTCGACGGAGGCAAGTGACGAAGGTGACTATAACGTCTGTACAATCAGCGACTGTGGCCTAATAGAGAACATTCGTTGGGAGCCTCGAGGACAATTAGGAGAGATATAATTAGGAGAGTAAAAGGACTGCAATAATGTCGGTCATTTGATCGTTTAGTGAAATTTGTATTTTTTTACATACTTATCTGTATGCAGGATGTCCAGAAACAAACGCCTAATAAGGACACCGCAAGATCCTGGGCTAAACTAGAGACGAAAACGTTAGTTGCAAAATGTTGTACGACGACATTTTATGTTCGCAATGTTGCAACACTGCACGGAGATAGTCCCCTCTTGCGCTCAACGATCAGGTATTATTTCATGTATGTTAAGTCAAGGAAACATAGAATCATGTTTGGGCAGCTCAGGATTTTAACTTGAACCAATAACACGCAGGTCATAACAGTAGTTGCAAGATAAGTAAGATATCTGTGGAGTGCAAGAGGGGAGTATGTACCGTAAAATTGCTATGTTGCCACATTATTGTGCATGTAAAATATTATCGTACACTTTGCCACTAACATTTTTGCTTACATTTTGGCCCACGATTTGCGTGGTGTGCTTATTAGTATAGTCACGATTTTGTCGCGGAAAGAGTTTTGCATAAGATCGGCAGCGTGTCTTTGTTCAGAAACGTCTCCCATTTGACTGCACCAATAAGAATACGGCAATTGTGACCTCATACACCTGTGATTTACCAGTAGAACACCAAGACAAGAGAGAGTTACAACTTCCAATCACTGGCCGTGAAGCAGACGTGCAGATGTGGACAAAAGGCACTGTAACAAATTGGTGCAAAAATCTTTTCGCCAAACAATCAAGACTCTACTTTTCAGGAGTTAGTTTCTGTACAACCTGTATATCAAGAAACAATCGAGGTGATAGTGTGCAGTTGGTAAGGTAATTACTAATATAGTGTTCTTAATTCAATTAATATTAAGACATCCATATCTTAAGGCCCACACTGTAACAAAATAAGACACGTGAAACAGTAATTACTGGGACTTCAACTGATGTAACGAAACAAATCGACTAAACTGTCGGACTCGGGGAAGACGTATAGTTATGGGAAGAATAAATGGAAAATACAAGTGACGTTCTCCCACTATACAGCACCGCGAATGTTTTGAGTTGATGACACAGGCAAATTTAGTGCAATACGTCACAAATAATAATTGTTATATCACAGGTAAAAGGCACTGCTGGATCGTGCCCTCGGCGCATAAATAAATGAGGATTCCACAACGTGAGGCAATTAATCAAGACGCCGTTCTATGGCTGGGGTGGCGTTACAATGTAATCAATTTCGGGACAATTTATCTACGGGCACCGTCGTTCCAGCAGTATAAGAAATATATCTCACTGCAAAATCCCTGGTGCCTCTTCTGTTACCTTTAACAACCCAACCGCATCAATTCAAGGGTCTAAAAATGGCAAAATAACCGCCTGATTTAGATAGGCAAAAATACAGAGTTTTTTCTATTACTGCTGTAAAATTACTGATAAATAATTAATTCAGGAACCATAGTTTTGTAAACTAGGGACATCAGTCATATGTGACTTTGACAGTAATATTACATGAAACTTGTTGTTGGTGGTGAGCGTGTTTAGTAACTGTAAACATAGTTCCTTCTGTAGAACAGACATCCATTGAATTTCAGCTTCGTAAATATTATAGTCTGTTCAATTTAAACTGAGCACTCCCAAACACTTATAACCAAAATCCATATTTTGTTTGGGCTAAGTATATGAAGTTATGATAGTGGTGAAACGTCTACACTGGGTTTTAGTTTCATGGAAGTTTTAATATTAAAAATAGTCAAGATGGCTGTAAAATTTCTGAATGAAAAATTTAAGCAGTGCTCGCTTTATTGTGAACAGCCTATTACATTCATGAATCGATCAGAACGGTAATATAATAACAAAATATTCTGTCGGTTTATTAATTCTGGTTGCTGTAGGCACAATAAAAATTCTAACCACAAACCAAAAAAATATTTGCTGTCTTTATTCTGACAGAAATAGGTTACAAAACAATTTACAATACTTTTTTCGCAGTGTGTGCGGACTAGAAAATATAAAATAAATTCTCCTATGAAAATACTTGTAATTAGTGAAAAAAACACGTGGGGTGAATGTAACAGATAATCGTATGCTAAGGAGCGTAAAAAGTAGCTGCCGTCGAAAAAACTCTCTCAACAGTTCATATAATTTGCAGTGCAATAACATTGTTAGTCACTTAGGTAATATATTCTTGCATAAATTAATATTGCATGCAATCCGCTTTTTTAATCTTACACACGTGTGTGTGTATAGTCCGTTTTAAAATGTGTTACATCAAACTTGTTTGTATAAAACATTATTTTCTAAATTTTAGTCTATGGGTGTAAAATTTTGCAATCAGTGTTGAGCTATGTTTCAAGTTTCAAGTCTCTACTTCATCGGGGAAGTTAGTTTAAATTGAATTGCAAAATTTGTACCGAACAGACAAACAGACAGACAAGAATGCGAGTAAAAAAAACTACATAAATATATGGTTTCGGTACTACATTGTAACACTGTACACAGAACCAAAAACAGGACGACAAACAAAGTTAATAAAACATTGTTAGTTATAAAATAGTTTATTTTGTACCAGCAATTCTAGTAAGATCAGACATTTTTTCGATTAAACATTCGTAGAGTGAAATAACAGCTAAGACCAGAGATAATTTACAAAATATTTCTAAAACATGAGTGACGGCATCAACAACTTTCTGGAGCTAAAAAAGAAGTATGTTTATATGACCTACACTACACCTCACTAAGTGTGGACAAAAGACAGTGATGAAGTGGATACGAAGTACGTTGAGACAACACAGGACTATAACTTACAGACTAAATATGATTACGAACATGCCAAACTTCACTCATCAAAATTAAAATTGTATTAAACATGCACTTCAAATATCCACAGAAGTAGATTGCCTGCTTAGTTCATGCGATAAAACATATTTGGTTTTTATCAAATATACTGTAACATGATATGAACAACTGTGGTACATTACAAAACAAAAGGTTCTCAACATTTGTATTCTAAATAATGCACGGGCAAAATAATGTATTAAAAGTGTCGACCCCACGTATTTGTATGAGGAAGTAACATATTCAATAAAATTATTTTCTTGATGACAATCCTACCGATGCATTGTAATACATATTACCATTCTCAAACAAAAAAAAATTGTTTATATGTTTCTAACTACTTATACTGTACGCATTTATTCAGGAGGATGATGGGTTGTAGATGCATTATAACTCCAAGGCCATTCCTTAAAAAAATGGGAATTATGAATGCTGTAATTCATAAAAGGCAATAATAATACAAAATATCTTACCCTATTTCAGAAGCATGCTTGTATGTAAGTACACAAGTAGAATCTAATACGTGTCTACTCTCACTTCAACAGTTCATTGTGAGCAACTGTGTATTGAAACAAATAGTAACCCTTATTATCAAATTAAATTAACAGCTACGAATAATTCACTGTTACTATATAACATAAAAGCAAAGAAACTAAGAAAATAGTATCTAAACATATGACTGCACTTCGTGTACTATGAATCAATTATTAGGGCTGTCTTTGAAGATAGTTGTAACCACGGCAACTAAACCTTACCACAGTGTTCAGGAGTTATAGACGTGTAACACACATGACGTGTAAACGAACCAAATGCTATAATATTAAATACTATCATTGTTAGAAATGATGGTATATCGCGAAAATTTTTTGTGCAAAGATACCCTTGAAAACACCGTGGTTCCTTGTGACATGTATGATAGGGTGCCATGCGCCTGACACAACGTAGCTGTCTGCAGACCAATAATAGGCATCAGATATTACAATAGCGAGATTCTTATTGGCTCAGTCAAATACGGCAACAGCTCTAAGCACAAGCGAAAGCCAGTAATCGTTTTTTAAAGCTGAACGTACGTTGAAACCCAGCAAACAGTCAATGTTCTCGCGCGATAAACCATCGTCTCAATCGATTGTACAGGAAACCAGAAAACTAACAGGAACGTTACGTAGCAGCTTAAATATACCGAATAATTTTTGACGTTGTTCAATTTTTTTATTTATTTATTTTTCTGGTTTCATGAGGTACATATAACTTAAGAGATAGTTGATAAAATCTTAATAAACAGATGAATAATTACGTGATAAAAAAGAAACTACTTATAGAACATAATTAAAATATGTTGATGCAAAAGTTTAATACGTTACATTACACTGGAATACAACATATGCTAGTGTAGAATTCAAATCTGCCTAATTACCCAAAATAAACAAACATAAAATAAATCGTTGTTTCCCATATAACGAACGCAAATATTTGCGACGCACTGGAGGTTGGAATGAACGTAAATGACAAAAATGAACGCAACGGGTCGAGTAAACATGGTAGGATAATTTACTAGCCGTGACAACAGACCTGTAAAATCAGTTTGCTGCCTCATGTAAACGCACAGTGCGCAGTTACCATACTGTCAATTCCGACAAGTATTCCCTTTAACCCAAATTACGGTACGATTTCCATGCGAACGTAATTTAAATGGGCTTAAAAGAGTAAATACACGAAGCAAATGTTATAGTAGCGAACATTTAATCCTACTACGCAAGGACACAGAAGCGACAAACATACAAATGTGTGAGAGAAGTGGTATTAGATTAAACTGCTTGGAACTAAATTTCGTGCATTGGATTTCGACAAACAATCAGTCCCTTTATTACATCAAAACGATACAGACTGAATATATTTACCTCCCCCCTCCCTCCTTTCAGTCAAACTCTGCATGTTTAGTTTAAGTGGAAAGAGCTTTTACAATAATTTGAAATAAATAAGTCATACGTTTCAAGACTGAATTACTATCGATTACTTACTGTACGTAACAGTTTCGAAAAACTACAATAAAAAACGGCTAACTATTGTCCCTCTTCTTCGTTTTAAAATATTTGTCTTCTAGAAATTTATGTATTTAACCATAGCAACAGTGTCACACGCAAAAGATAGTTGCAAACAGAAATAGTTTTAAAGTTAAAATCTATGATTTCAAGAAATCATTGTTTAAGTACCCGAAAATCGTAATTTCAGGAAACATACTTAACGTAAATAAAACCCTGACGAATTTCATACACTAACTAAGATCCAGAATTAAACATACAGACCTTACTACATCGCTGTTACATTCTTTACAATTAGAGACATGAACTTTTCGCGAAAAGAATTTTGCCCCACTTTGTTCCAGTACCTTATGTGCATGTCTGCAGTTCTGCTTCATAGATATTGGCAGCGTGCCTTTGAACTGTGACGTTTCTCATTTGACTGTACCAATCACAATAAGGTTATTTTAACACCACACGTCTGTGATTTGCGTGTAAAACCCCACGACACACGAATGTCAAAACATCCAATCTCTGACCGTGAAGCAAGTCTGCAGACTTGCACACAAGTCACTGACACAAAGTAGTGAGGCAAATTTCTTTTCGCGAAAAGTTCATGTCTCTATTTACAATTGACTACAATACGCGATAATACACAGAATGTTACGGTAAAAGCATACACAAATTTAAGTGAGAATAGGAGATGAGGTAAGTGGACTTTATGTCTCGCCGACAGTGAGGTCATTAGAGACGAAGTAGAAAAAGGAAATTTTTTTTAACGTACCCTAATTTAATGTGTTACGTTGGAGGTCCAGGGAAGGAGCAGGACGTAAGTGCGTGTCAGGGCTGAGCTCCATACATACGCCTACAAGGAAGAGATTTCGTGCAAGGAGGCATGCATTGAAACAGTGAGGGATTAGGGAGTCATGGCCGCGTTTAGGGGCATGACTACCTCCCTAGGCGTACCTATAGCTTAACCTGTGACAAAGAAGAGAGAGGAAAAAACCGACATAGGCACAGCAAAAACCCTCTTAACAGAATAGGAGTGTAACCACTCAGCAATTACATGCATTAAGGGGAATGGGAAGGTTAAATGTCGAGATGAGGACTGAAACACTCAATCGCCAATGAAATCTGAACTATTCATCAAAATTCGATGACATGTTTTTGCCGAGTAGATATTTTATCAGCGGACGTTTATTTATATAACACTGCGCGGTAGTGTGATTTATTTTCTAGAAAAATAATTAACAACTGTTTTTAGAAAAATAAAGGCTTGAACCCACAAAATCTACAAAAATTGAAAACTGTAATTTTATAATGTTTAATATGATAATATCTAGCCCTCTATAATAACCGAATATCAAAAATACTTTCGTTTTGGTTCGAAAACAATTTTACTATCAGAAAATCTCTGTGCGAGTGGTTTACGGATGATAACAAATGAAAACGCGAGTACTTTTTAAATTCAGTTATTATTGAGGCCTAGGTACTATCGTATTAAACATAAAAATTACAGTTTTTGTAAATTTTGGGGTTTCAAGTACTTATTTTTCTAAAAACAGTTTTTAATTTTTTCACTCGAAAGTAAAGCATACTACCGCATATTGCTATATAAGTAAACGTCCGCTGATAAAAAATCTACGCGGCAAAAAAATCTCATTAAATTTAGATGAGCAGCTTAGATTTTATTGACGACTGAGTATTCCAGTCGTCCGCTTGATATCGTACCTTTCCATACTTCTTAAGGGCGTTGTACCCATAAAATCTCTCTTTTTTTTTTTTAATATTTGTGGCAAACGCTGTTCAATTTTTACACATCAGATAACATGTCATTTCCCCAAATAAAAAAAAATTACGCCCTATAGTTTTTGCATAATCACTCATCAAAGTATCCAAATGGCCATTGCAGTGCAGACAAAATAAAAAAAAAAGTAATTTACTAATTAATTCACAGGAACTGAAAGTCAGGGTATCAATGCATTTTATGACTTGTTTGACAAAAGGTAGTTTTGAAAGTTTCAGTAGTAGCCAAAAGACAAAGTTATGTAAAAGTTGACTCATTTTCACCAATTTTTAAAAAATACAAAAATGTATCCCTTCGCATTTGCAAAAGTGTCTTGAAGTAGCCCATATAATTTAGTATCAGTATGAATTATCTTGTTTCTGCAAATTAATTGCTTTTATATATATATTATATATTGGTGGCGCCGCAACAGCCATTTAGCGCCGTTGATAGGTGATTATGTTATAACTATGGGGCCTATTTTTTTATTTATTTGGGTAAATGGCATTTTATCGGGTGTTTAAAAGTTGGACAGTGTTTGGCATAAATATAAAATAACGAATTTTTACGGGTACAACGTCCTTAATATGGAAGGACGGATGGATGTGGCGTGTTCTACCATTAATGATGTGAGGGGTTGCTAGGAACTAGGTTCTCTCAACATCTCTTACAACTTCTTGGAACAAGGAAATACGGAAAGCGAAATATTAAAATGAATGTCTGCAATATAAACTGTAACGCACACTTCAGCACACTGCTTCCAACAAATATTCAGCAATGTATACTAACGGAGCACGCAATGAATTCCACGGGAATGCACGGCATGAATATTAATGACTCTGCGCCAAACCGGGCGGCTCATTTCCTTTTCGGGTTCAAAATCTCGAATGCAAATGAACGAAATCTGACATGCGAAACTAAGAAATCCCTCGGCATATTTCCACTCTGCTGAGATATACTCAGTTTCGTAAATTCTTGCCCCCCACCCCGCGGTGACTCCAGAGAATATGAAAAATATGCGTTGCCATAAATTGAAACACACCTAGTCGAGAAGTTTCTACAGGCAAAGTTTTCGTGTCTCTAGTAGGTTCACAGTAATATTAGTCTGATCAATGACGTATTTTTAAGTATGCATTCTTTAACCGCACGTAAAATGACCAACCCATCAACTACCAATAAAAAAAGACACTGTGAACATGCCAAAATGTTTTCCATTATTATATTAATAGCGTATTAAAAATATACCTAAGCAATAAAATATTTTTAAAATGAAATATAACGTAAAAAATACACTTATAAAAATGTAAGCCCACTTAATTGCTTTTCTAAATTGGCCAAATATTTTTTTTTTAATTTGTTAGTATTTTCTTTATAATACCATATGGCAAGTGTTTAAATCCCAAACTTTTCCCCACCTTTTCACTATATTTTATACTTTCGTGTATTTCATCAAACACCGGTACGATAAAAGTGTAAAGAAGCAACATAATTAACAACAAAAATATATTAGCTATGAGAATTTTAACGTACACTTTCGTAACACAAATTTAAAAATTGTACTATGTTAAAAAGTTAATATGTGAATCTCATAACGATTGCCTAAAACACTAGTTCACAAAAGAAGTTCAAATTAATTAACTACATGATCAATACGTAACTGTATTTACAAAGTTCATAGGAATAAATTACATGGTTAATAAGTAACTGTACTTAAAATTTTACAATACAAGTCCAAGTAAAAGTAACCAATCACGAAACACTAATTTTAAGGCGAACGAAGTGTCAAATTACAATCAAATTGCTTGAAACTGCAAAGTACAATTTTTTTTTTAATTTTGAAAGAGGCAATATTTAATGTAAATATATTTATAATTGTGTTAATGAAACAGACGAAAACTATACTGCAGTTAAATGAGTAATTTTATCACATTTGTATTCTTGTGAAACGGAAAAACATTTAGAAATAAAATGTTGCACCTGGAAAGTTTTAAACCAATAACGTCTGCGAACATAACTCTCTATAGCTACATTGTGCGCAATAGCGACCTAGAAGCGTGGACTATAAGGCTGACTACTGCTCTCTCACCACTTGTCTCATCACCTTTTAAGCGCAAGGAGATAAACTGGTAACTCTTCTTGACTTTCACACTAAAGAGACCGGCAAAAAAACTTAATAATTTAATGTTTGTACAAAATACTGTTCAGATTGTATGCATCACCACCGATAACGTTTTCACCCATAAAAAAACATGTATAGTTCTTGTATGATGATGTGTCAATGACAGAATTTTATTATTTTTTGGAACTTACCCTTTAAAAAAAACCTACCTTAATGACATAGGCCTAATTCAGAGACTGAATATAGAATTTGGTACACAAAGAAAAATTGCTAACTTAATTTGTCAAAACGTCTTAACGTTTATATATATACAAAGAATATATACACACAAAGAATATATATAAATATACAAAGTATATATAAAGAATATATATATATATATACAAAGAATATACATACAAATAATGTATATAGATATACAAAGAACATACATACAAATAATGTATACATACAAAGAACATACATAAAAAGAACATATATGTATATATATATATATTTACAAAGAACATATATGCATACAAAGAACATATATACATACAAAGAATATATAGACTACATACAAAGAATAAACATACAAAGAATATATATATACACAAAGAATACATATGTGACACAAGGATTAAAAATTAAAAATCACATATACTAATAATAAATAATCTGTTAGTTTTATATTTTGCACTGCATTGGCGGCTCTGTCATCTCGCATAGTATGTACGAACTTTATGTAGACTTATGCGGCAGTTCGTGATAAAAGGCTTAATAATTTCCATTCCATTAAGTGAGCACTATCAAATAATTTGAAATTTGAACACTACTGATACCGATAGGCCTACACGAGTATCAAGTCAAAATAATTCAATATAACGGAGGTTAAGAAAATACAATTTTAACGCAACCATAAAACTCATGTCTACCTGGATTTTTCATTTTATGTGCAACACTGCGGAAATTTAAGATAATAGATTTTTGCAGCGTTCTGAAGTTTATCCCAGTCCTTGTATTGTGATGGCTTTACATTGGTTACTGCTCGATATTACATCACTCAGGGGTGCACAATGGGACTTTATGTGGCCTTAATACACGTGCAGCTTATTTTCCGTTGATTTTCTCATTAAAATCTTCATATTAGCAATATCACACTTATTAGTTTTATGTGACGAATACAGGTCTCAATAACACTCCAGACACACCACATAGCGCGTCGAGTCGGTATATAATGAGCCCCTCTCAAAATTTTTATTCAGTCGCCCACGGGCGTCGAGGGAAAACGGTCACGCAACTATCTGCTCTTATCACGGCAATTAGACATCTCGCCATAGGAGCTCGTAGATTCGTAGAAGAAGATTTGCACTTGTTACTGCCGACATACACCATGGCAGTTCGCACAGCTATAAACTTGGTACCGTCGTAATCACAGGGAATGCCGCTATTTCCTAAAAACAAAGTATTTGGTTGACATAAAATAATTTACGTTATTAATGTTTCAAAGATACCGCTAATTATCGATATAAAATAGTTGATTTTCCAATAATTAAAAAAATATATGTTTTATGTTTTCATAAGTTTTATCACGTTGCCCGTAACATCCAATTTCGAAGTAAATTATTTCATTTCAGTAAGTACGTTGATTTACGTAGCGTGTACGCTCCCATAACATGCAAATTTTGGCTTCTGGCATGACATTATGTGTATACTAACAATGCTAAAAAATGTCCACATAAGGACGTCTAAAAACTACATTACCTCTCAGAAATTTAAATTAAGAATTTTAAACTTGACCAGCCTTAAAGGCGTTACCTACCTTGAAGTGCAAGAATAAGATGGTAAATTATGTTAGGTGTGGCTCAGTACCTGTCGAACCTACACACGTCACAACTGACATGTTTGTTCATATGTTGTCACAGCAGGAGGAGAAGGTGGAAGAAAGAGTATTAGCATGCAGGGAAGCAAAGTCTTTCGCCTTAGAACTTATGGAAGTGGGTCTAAAGGAACTAGTTGTTCTGCTCAAGAATTATATGTTCACAACAATTGCAATAACATTCAGATGGAGCTAAACTGAACTACTCCAAACAATGACAATGCAGCGTGTATCTTCTGTAAAATGAAGCATTTCGAGGTACATACGGGAAAGCTTTGATACAGTGCGCCATTTACATGCACACTAAAAAATAGTTTGTAAATTTTCCCCGCGTGCGTACAGGAGCGCTAAGAAAGTAGGTATGGTAGAATTGTTTCCCAGAAATCCATGGTAGCACTCCTAAACCTTTTTTTAAAACACAAATGTATACTAAATCTACCCGATTTGTATTGTAAAAAAACTGTAAAAATTTCCATCATTACAAGGCAAAATATGATAACCGTCCCATACTGGGTTTAGGTTAATTACTTCCTACACATTTTAGGAAGTTTAAACAGTGTGTTTACAATCATTGTAGGTGTGCTGGCAATGTTAGTGGAGTACGTGTTTGTGACTATTACAAATAAAGCAAAACACTTAAGTGTCATACTGTGAATAGTAGTAAACGTACGAGTTTTCACGATAGTGCAACATAAAGTCAGCCAATATATCGTGAACTTAATGCTACAACTATGCAACAGGTAGCTGGAGATATCCAACTGTAACATTGAAAATTGCTTTCGCCGTACACATAGTAATTTGTTGAAATGCAAATTTGTGTTGCATGAATACTCCTAATTTAACACATTTATCAATGCATAACGCATGAAAAGGAACACTCATAAGGGTATTGTAGACATCTGAAAAATTAAGTTATTCGGTTCTTGCATTAAGCTGAATATATAATACTGCAGTCAGTATTCCATATTTGTTACTTTTATCATGTACTGATACTATGTGCAACAACAAAAAATACAGTTGTGGAAGTTTTGTTATTTAAGAATACAGTTTACTCGTATGCAAAAGATTAACTATATTACATTATCATTAATTTTATATTACAGAACACAGAAACATTACTAAACAAATTACGTGTATATTTTCCTCTACGTAACGTAGCTTGTTAATTAAGACGAGTAAACATATCACACAGTGTTGAAATATTACAACACTAAATTAAGTACTACTAAATTACTAACAAACAAAATTATGGTCTGATACGAGATTTTAAACATGTGTAGTTTGCCATCAAGTCCTTACGAAGATAGGATAAACAGTGGCTTTCGATTTAGAACAGCAAGACTATGATAATCCTACCAAATAGTGTGCTAAAACAAATGCTGCTAAACATAAGGGTTAATAATTTACTTTCCCGTTGCTACAGAACTCTTTAAAATATGACAAAATGAGAACTTTAATTAATAACCGGTACGAAACATTCTTTCGAGCAAAAAAAAACATAATTAATTACATCGCTTGACAAAACATTATGTTATCAAATATCATTTTTCTTTTCCCTCCAACGGAAGAACAAAAATTTTCCCTTCACTTGAGAAAATTTTTTTTCCCACAGCAGGAAAAAAAATCTCTCACATTCAACGGCCAAATACTGCCATTATCACGCTCACAAAACCGGCCATAAACCACACTTTCCAACAACCTTTAATTCTGTCCATTAGGAACGGGATGTGCTAAAGGATCTTTTATTCTTCACGAGAGAAAGAGCGAAGGAGAGATGGAGAAAGGAGGAGAGAAGAGAGGGAGAACTCAAATTGCTCCCACTGGCTCGGTCGAGAAAAAGCGGTGCTAAAATTAAATCTCGCGTTGGAATATGGGGTGGAGGTAGCGCGCTGGGTAATAACACCAGTCCATAAAGTACAAAACTTGGAGGAAGCTTATGATCTCGCGAGAGATCGGAAAGGCTCGAGTCAATAGAACCCTGAAGAGATTGCTAATCGAGGCCATGTACCTCACTTATTTCTGAACGTGCTTAAAAAAATGCAACGCTCTCGTGCAAAACGATTCGGACTAATGAAAAATTACACGTTTCGTTTGCTTTTATAGCTCGGATGTATCACAATAAAAAGTAAATTAGTCTATGTAACAAAAAAAATTAAAAAGTTAGCGAGCAGTGGGAAGTGTGTTTCATAAAAGGCTGCAGATTCCGTCGTACAATAATAAAAGCTTAATTTTAATATTCCTTCTCACATGCTCCCTTTCCCATCAAGTCCAAGCTCGTGTAAACAGTCTTGCACACAAGATCACTAACCAATACATGAGTTTGAATTATAGTTTACGAGACTTACAAACACGCGAGCAACCAAGACAGACACCTGCTTGCTATCACCTCTACGGGCATATTGTTTTAATAATTTACGTATAAAATTTTTACTAGCAACTTGCATGAATTTGACTTAGCGGTGATTCAACTATTTAAATGAAACAACAATGAAAATGTGTTTCCAGTTTCATATCACAAGTTTTGTGTGGAAAATTTAATAGCTATAACTTCATTTAAAAACAACTGTTTCAGGCATTTCCACAAAAAAGAACTTGCCTTGTTCCCAAAACATGTCTTTAATGAATTTTGTGTTGTGATAGCACTTCACAGTATAACACCTTTTTATTAGTATGTTTTTACGATGAGTCTGTAACGCACTTCATACATTCTGTAAACATAGAAATGAATGCACTGGAGACAGTTTAACGGTGGTCATAACATCTTTGTGTAGGCTTTTGTTATGTCACAACAATAGCCATTCCAGGTTGCCAGGATTACACAGTTATTTTAGATACATTTTAGCATGGGAAGCGTATATGTTACTCTAACAATTGTGTCATTATTACCAAAATCATACATGCACCGCACACGCACACAAATATATATATATATATATATATATATATATATATATATAAAACACACACATACGATGAACCTCATGAATGAATTTGTGTGAATTTGGCACGGTGATAGTTTGTAAAAAAAATTAAGTCTCAAATGTGTTTTCATTTTTTCCGTTGATTTAATTACAGTAAAAGAAATGCTCTATTTTATCAAACGTGGGATGGTCTCTTTCTGCATAACACCATTCAATTTTCTATTGCATGCTGCCCAAGTTTTTCGTTTTACATCTCAAAAGTGACTGGATTCAGTTTCTTGGACGTACTCCATTGTACTCCATTGTACTCCATCATATCTCAAAAGTACTTTGACAGCCATCATTAAAAATTCATAATCACAAATTTCCAGGGCAGTCTGTATGGGGTTATAAATCGGAATGGGGCTAGGATAGATTATTTTATACTTGTTGTCCTTTTTAAAAACGTGGCAATATTTGTTTGGTTTGATGCGTGGGTAGTTTGTGAATTAGGGCTAAACCGAACACGATCGCAGTCAACGAATCAGAAGTTTACAACAAAGGCTACAAAATTTAGCTGGTCAAGGCTCTGATAGTATAACTTATTATTCGTTGCAAACATCACTGTATGACTGCCACATCAGCAAATTTAACTGATTGAATGAAGTTCTGCGTAAAATGGAAATCCACTCACGCGCGTTGTTTGATCATTACCCACTGGATAACGGATGGGCATAATATGATGTTGTTCGAAAGAACTTGGCAAACTGAATCAATGCAGTTTTTTTTTACAACCACCGATATAAATAAAATAACATCCATATTCAAATATAACAACACAGTCCACTTCGAAGCTATGTTTATGTATGTCATTTATCCCAAATATGTTTTAATACCAACAATAAACACATTTCCATACCACCATTATGTGTCGTGAAGTTCCCGAGACACTACTCAAAAAAACTTTTATCACGATATTAATTCATGCCTAAACAAGACCAGATACCAAAAATCTGTTCGGCACATTTCTTTACAAAGATCTTCTCCTAATTGGCTAATTTTTTTCAAGACAGTAAATACTATGGTTTTAGCTAATTATGAAACTGACGAAATTCTAGTTAACTGACTCTTTAGTCGAAATCGTGTACTTTCTGGACTTGAAAAAAATAGCTATCACGGCAAAAATCATTTTTAACAAAACTGCCAAACAGAGTTTTTATATCTGCTCTCGTTTAAGCTTAAAAAATTATTATTGCAAACACAGTAGAGACAAGAGAGAACTGCCTTAAACACGATACAAGCACAGTACATTGTTAGCCGAGGTTTTGGTGAATAAAACACAATTTGTGGCACGTAATTAACAATTAATTTGTGAGGCACTTACATATTTTGTTGCTGAAACAAAACATTACTTTGCCCCAAAAATCGTAACTTTCGGTTGACAATTGAACATTTGTTTGGATTTAAATAGTAATGTGCAGTTAGTTTTCGAATAATGTTTTAGGTGCATGACGTCTCACAAACGTGTCATTTACACGTCGGTACTTTTTCAATATCTAATTTTCTTTGCATTAAAGTGCTATTTGAAACTATTTATAGTAAAAACGGGCTTCATTTTAAATACATATTTATTTATTTATTGCTATTACGCACACACATACATCATAACTATCAAGTAGTAAAATCACACCTAGGCAAACTCAAACATGCATGTTTTGTTCGGCCATCAAATACGTATGCGTAAACCGAATACTTTATTTTCAGATTTTAAGTATTTTGTCAACTATGTTTTTTGTTGGATAGACAAAATCGGTTTTGCTGAGTTTTTATTTTCAGCGAACGAAATATTTTGTTAAGTACAAAACTATTCTATTAGCATTTTTTCAGTGTGCACAGCTAGAGAAGAAATAAAAAGAGCTACTTACGTGACAGTTAATTCATATAAAAAACGTACCTCCTGGGAGGTGGTTATATTTTTAAATTAGTAGTACGTACCCCAAATCAGTTCACTTCAAGTTTAAAATTTAAAATAAATACATAAAATAACCGCGCCGATTTGTAAATGTACGAGTATGAGGTATTCTGTAAAATAATAAGGATTTGAGAAACAGCTCAGGCAGGCAGGTTTGATAGAAGAAATAAAAACAATTTTCTATCCTTACAATATAACGCAATACATGTAAAGGACTATGCACAGGTCAAAGTAAACAAGTAAGATTAAAAGTAGACACAGCATACTCCCAGGCAGATTTTGCTATGGCCTGTATTCCTACTAACAAACTATTTTCGTATTATCGATAAGGCTTAGGGCACAGCTTCATACTTTGGCATTGCTTGGTTACTTCTGCTATACTCTGTTTCATATAACTTCGATAAAATTTGACAGCCAACTATGGGCAATAACCGTAAATATTTTGTGATATGTGGCGCAATGCAAGACAAAATTTACTGCACAAATGGTGAAACGGACATCTCAGGTACATTTTAGAACCAAAAATGTATTGCATTGTGACACATATTACAAAATATTAAGAATTATTGTCTATAAATATCTGTCAAATTTTACTGAAGTAGTACGAAACACAGTGTACCATCATTTTATGTTTAAACAAAAATCCGCAGAAAAAGTTATTCTTCCAGGCTTAGTTTTGTTAAAAATAATTACCAAATGCAGTGGATGTCCAACAATTTGGCAAAGTATAAATAATTTATATTCCCGCTGAGTCCTACGAAAAATTTTAAAATTTTCTTTTTTAACAGAAAATACGGCGGAATAAAACCAAGATGGCTGAATCATATATGATGCAGAAGTATACCAGCAGAGAAATTAACTGAATTAGCCGCGTGACAGTATTTTAGTGATTGCACCATATGGGTGAACACACTATCACACTACCTACTTGCTTTGCATCACAATGTCGCTTCACACAACAGTAGGAAAACATTTCCGCTTGGCAAGGGTTCAATTCGATTGTACATATTGTTCGTACACAGTTTCATGTACAAACAGGACCGTAAAATTTTATGAGTCGGCGTCCACCCTGTTACCAGGAAAATGGTTACACGCCAGTTGGAAACAAACACACACATTCTCTCAACAACATCGTATACAACACACAACGAAGCCACAGCCATATACCTCGCTAGAAAAAAAAATCACAAAAAAAAGTTGTTTTTCCCACGAGCATTCGGAAAACAATACACATTTTTGTTTTATGAGATAAAAAAAAAATAGTAATCAGGAGAATACTTCAAAGCGAAAATATCGTGTCTGTTTTGTTATATTGCGAGTGTGTGAGAGATCTTGAGGTTTTTAATAACTTCGTTTAAGTTTGTATATAATCTCACCTGGTTAATTTTTGAGCGTCGACATTGCCTTTATTTACATGTGAACAATTATATTATGTCCTTCACCGTTTTTTAAATTTTTATTGGAATTGACGTCTCGTTGGCATTTTCAAGTTTAAAACTTGCGCTATTTTGTAGCACGTTTTCATTCTTATGGTAACATCTGCTCTTCCAGAAAATTGTTTATTTGCGTGTTCTGGCATAGCTTTTAGTCTTTCCTGTTAATTGATTTAGTAGGGCTATATGCCATAAATTCAAATAACCGCCTTGCCTAAAAAATGGTGTAGTAAAACCAATCGTTGGGATATATATTCTTCATGACACTAAAGAAAATAAAAAAAAAAAAAAAAAAACCCCCTATATGTCTCTGTACAGCTACATAATTTATTTAATTTTGACTCTGCCTAGACGACAGCATTTGTGCTTTACATGTGACGATACTTTTTAAAATCCGTTTTTATTAAATATAAATTTTGTGTTTTGTTATGCCTGTCAGTTTTCTGGGAACTGTCATCTTCAAGATCATGTAATTTATGTAACTAACGTAATTAATAAAAAAAATCAAACAATACGATGTGTAATATGAAATAACAATTATGACAATATCATTGTCATTCGATGTATCGAATTGACATTTATTTAGACATGTTAATTTATCACCAAAGTCCATAGTTTTTTTCTGCAAGCACCAGTCGTGCAGAACGATGAACGATTATGTTTTGAGATCCAACATTTACACAATAGGATCTAAAGGGTTGGACCCTGAGATGTTCAACTTTACACCACAACTCTATCACCACCAAAACTCGTATCGCCATGGTCCATCTCGCACTTGCTCTGCGACTGTCACCATCATACAGTTAGACCAATCATACTCGCCTGTCTTTCCATCATACATCGTATATGTGGTTCGGGATAAAGTGAGCACTTCTGAAAACTTTATTTGCTTTTTTCCTTTCAGATAGTTAGTAGTTTTCTACAACTTTTTGATATGAAAAATGCAACCTACGTAACAACCAAAGTGTAGATACTGTACCGTACTCAAAAGATAAGGGGTGTAGAAAGGCAAGATGTCGGCGAACGACTGTAATTACCAATCGTCAATCTTCGATAAAATCTTAACTACTCATCATAATTGGATGGCACTTTTTTGCCGAGTACATATTTTACTACCGGGCGTCTATTTATGCAGCACTATTCAGTAGTACGATATGTTTTTATCTAAAATAACTGTTTTTTATAAAATTAAGGACTTGAAACCACAAAATCTACAAAAACGGAAAACTTTCATTTATATAATGTCGAATATGGTAATATCAAGATCTCTGTGATAACAGAATAGCAAAAGCATTCGCATTTTGATTTTGAAAATAATTTCACCATCAGAAAACCTCTGCGCGAGAGGAATAATTATTTTCAAAACAAAACGCGAGTACTTTTGAAATTCGGTTATTACAGATACCTGGATATTATCATATTACAAATAATAAATGGCAGTTTTCCATTTTTTTTAGATTTTTGTAGTGTGAAGCCATTATTTTTATAAAAACGGTTTTTAATTTTTTACTACAAAGCAAGCCGTACTACCGCCTAGTGCTGTACACATAGACGTCCGTTAAATAAATATCTACTCGGCAAAAAAATTGGTTATTCGGACTTTATCGATGATTGTGTATTCCAGTTGTTCGCTCGACGTTACCTAATATCAGAGGTCACAGTAATCATTATATTTTTTGAATTACTATTCTAAACAAGACTGTCTTCTCAAGTTCACACGTTATAGCGAACCATCCATACCATGTACATGATTGTCATGAAAATTCTAGAAGCCCTGCAGCAAATTTACTTGACATGGTAAAATATAATTTATTTGTCTTTACAAAGATGCAAACATTTTCAACCACATCTAAGAAAAACACATCACCGTTAGCTAACAACCGCAAAACTGTTTCCGCAAAACTGTTTCACGAATCTTCCAATGTTCGTCGCCCAACTTCACGATTAACCGAAAATACATACGTACAAACGTTATTTTTAAAGCTTTGCTCACATAGTAGGAAAATGCATTTAAAAATTCACAGAAATAAATCCTGACTAGAGTAAAATCTACAGCAAATCTCAACAATAATATAGTCTAAATATTTAATTTAAATCTTAAAACTTTGCTCAGAAAACAGAATTTTTTCCATTGTATCGTACGCACAAAGTCGACGAAGCACAAAATATCTACAGTGCAGAAGAAAAGAGGGAATCGGGCGGGATTAATAAGGGAGGGGAGGTTCCGTGGTGCATTATTTATTGCGTTAAGAACGCAATCGTCTTATATTGTTTTGTGTAATGAACGTAATAGTTTTCAGTCCACAATTTCTCATCTTAAAAAGGAAAATAACTGTTTCACACAGGGAAAAAATGGATGCGTTGATATTATTCATAAATGTCACAATCGCTAATGCAAGAAGTTTTCTGTAAATGGTTAAAACACTTCACGAAACACACACAAAAAAAACACTTCACTAGCGACCTCTATACTTGGCTTTCTACATCATTACCAAAAAGCCCGTGCAACAAAATTTGTTTTTCAAGGAACCAACAAATGTATTTATCTATTTATTCGACTGAAAATACACGCAACACAGCGTCAACTTTGGCCGGATAGTTGGAAGTTTTAATTTTATCAGATGTTACTTTGTTTATTGGTGGCAGTTGTTTTGCCATTGTGTACATTTGCTATGACAACGCAGTATACGCTACAATGGCTTTTCCTTGTGAAGCAATACTGGATGACAAAATTCAATTACAGCTACGCAAAGGGCATACCGGAGGGAATTCGCTGTTAGCAAACCCTCCCAAAAGGAACACAATCCCTGGAATGGTAGTAAATTGGAAACAACTGGACATCTGTTGGATGAGAAAGGCGAGAATCATTCATCTCATCTGCCTACAGTTGCTGTGGACATCTGGGCACAACTGGTCCAGTCGCCCTTAAAGTCATTGAGACGTTTGTAGCAAGAGAACAAGAACTCTTACTCAATGTGCCACAAAGGGTACTCACCTGAAGTTACAGCTATAATTACGATCATTATAAGTTTATATTTTACGTTACTACAATTATTATATATATTAACTTCTAGAAGCACCATTCACTAGGTCCATTAGTGATTCACTTCATGGTCCAGCTTTATGACTAAAGGATTTCATGTCACAATTGGTACATCATTCCTATTAGTATAAGTATTACGACTGTTAAATTATAATTAAATACCCGAACATGTAGGATTTGACGCTACAGCATTATATTGATATTTCGTAGATGTATGATTATTCTTTTCTGTTTCAATTTAAAGATGAAATTAACTCATTTAATTCGGTTCATTTAACTTCCAATTAAAAAGTGTGATTAATCAGAAAGAGTAACTAAGTAGACTTACTAGAATTACCGAAAGTTTACCTATTACAAAAAAAAAAAAACAATTTTATCAAAAAACATTAATAGATCGGGAAGTATCATCATCTTTCAATTACGGATTCGATCCTAAATCCTCACTAAGTTGAGTTGCAGGAAGCATATAAGATTCAACGATGAAGTATTACCACTGGTTTCAGGCGTTAGGCTACACTGCACAAATTAGGCATATTTTAAACTACGTGGTTCACGCACAGAGTATGACTCGTAGTAGTCCACAATGGCCATAACTTGCTATTCACGATCTCGCAGTCGTTCGACTGTAGACAATCAGCTAAACTGCTGTCGAGATGCACCATGCCACATAGTAATATCTCGTAGGTCTACCGCAATTTTCATAACCATTTATTAATATTTTATTTGTGCCAGATTTTTTTTCCTTATTTAAGACACAAAATGTGACTAAATTTGGCTCTTATGAAATTTTATTATCTCTCATAGTTTTCGCGTAATGGCTTATTAAATGTCATATTTTGCATGTTTCCGTTTTAAGGACTGCACTAAAACCAACTGATTTACCAAACTAAAAAAATTGCAATGGATAAAGACATTGCAGGCTACAATGTCATGCTCATAAAAATAAATACAAATTATTTGTATTTTAAAAAAATGCTGAAACTGAAAATAAAAATTTTAAAAATTCAATATTTTTTTAAAATACAAATATTAGTTAATATTTATTTTTATGAGCATGACATTGTAGCCTGCTATGTCTTTATCGATTGTGATTTTTTTTTTAGTTTGGTATATCGGTTTTAGTGTAGTCCTTAAAACGGAAACATGCAAGATATGACTTTAAGAAGACATTACGCGAAAACTATAAGAGATAAAAAATTTCACTAGAGCTAAATTTAGTCACATTTTGTGTCTAAAATAGGAAAAAAATAATATCTGGTACAAATAAAAAATGGTGATGAAAATTGCGGTAGACCGCGCTCTTATGCCCTAACTCTCACACGTTACAATGAGTCCAGTCGACTGCAGAATACGTGGGCTAAATCCACACACAACAGTCTTAAAAATGTTTCATTGATTGCCCGTTCAGGAATTTACTGTCCACGTTACTGTATATGTTGACAGCTATATTTGTTCGAAAGCGGTTGCAGCTTATGTCTTGGGGGGCGAAGCATTTACCGGGTTTTGATGGCTAAGACTGCCATATTTCAGCTCTGGTATTGTCTGCGGGATATGGTATCCCAAGCTTGCTGTAATTCTCGTCCAATTGGCGATTGTGTTTACCTGACATGCAGGTCGAGCATGGTTCTCTTTTCTGCCCGTCATATACGGCGTCAGAAGAATGACGCGTCGACGATAAAACTTTGCGCGAGCATGGATTTGTCTCAGTCATCAGTGAAAGGTCGTTGCTGTGACTAGCTCGTCGTATATACGTATCATTAGGCGACAATATATGTATTTCTTATAGTTTTTGTGTTATTGCGCTGCGAGTTGTTATTTTCATAAATATATATTTAGCATGTCTAGAACACAGTGAAAATTAAATCCTATCTTACGAATACGTACCCACGACGACTTGGAACGCAGCTGATTATATTTGCTGTCGCATACTGCAAAAAGTTACTCATATGTGTAGAAGTAACATTGTGTTCGGCAATTTATAGATAGTAAGTTTCTTCGATTTACAAGAAACTAAACAACAAAGTCCAGCTGGAAAACTTCGTTAGTGGAATATGTATGTCTTATAAAGCTCTTAGTTACCATTTTCTTAGTAAAAACGTAAATGTACGTATTTTGAGACAGTTTTTTTTAATCCAACATAAAGAAATAAATGTTCGAAATACTGAACACGAACTACATTACGGAGTGTACTCACACTTTAATGTACAGCATACCTTAATGACGTTATAGAATGGCTGTACAGTATAGAATAACATTTCATTGACTGTCTCGAGGGAATCTCTCACAGAAAGAATAAAAACCTGCTTAACATATTTTTAATTACAAAAATCGGACCATAATATACAACTTGGACAATGTTAAAATTTAATTTACATTTTTTACAGTGTTATTTCATATACGTTGAAGGTACATTTCACTGCTTACAGCAGTGCACTATATTGAGTAAAACATAAGCTTGGACACCTAGCCTAACAGTACATGCAAATACTTCACTTAATTCATTTGAATAAATTGAGGATTGTACTAGCATTCTAGAGGACCCGGGTTCGATTCTCGGCACCGGTCACCCTGATGCCCGTTTTCCATGGTTTCCCGAAATCCCCACCTACCAGCTCCTGTCCTAGCGTAAAGTTGTATGTAACTGTCTATGCCGATATTGCAATCAACGAGACGTAAAGTTAAACAAAAATAAACAAATTGAGGATAGTTAACGTTTTCAGGTAGATTTACTCTATTCGTAAAGTACCTGATGTCTTGGATATAACACAGTGCTGACGATTGGAGTTACAACGCAATTCTTCTTGGCATTTTCGTGCTGCTGTTATGACGTCCCCAGGAAGCTGGAATAATTTTATATTTCTGTTTAAAAGAATCCTGCCTGGCCTGCACGCCATTAAATGCAACGCAGGAGTGTAATCGCGCACACTACACGTGGCTAGTTTTTTGGCACAGTCCCTTCATGTCCTGCACTTGCTCGATGGTTCTGAGGTCTGGAGATCTAGCGGGTCATGGAAGCATGCTTTTACCAAGTAGAGGACGGCGTTTTACCCCAGCGACATCAGGACGCGCGCTAATCGTGCTGGGAGACTATCCGGCAGAGTGTAGAGACATGTAATGGTCGAAGGACAGGAATGACGTCACGGAGGTACGAGCCTCTCGTCACGCTCATCTGGCTCCAGAAATTTTCTGGCTGTGTAGCTATGTCACCTCCCATCCATACCCCCTTCCCAACCCGGCCTCCAGAACAACACAGTCCACAATTCCAAGCGAGGGGTCCAGAATGTCGAGCGCGAATGCATGATGCATTGTCCCACTCACTAGCACGTTTACGAACGCGAACACGGCCATCACACCTTGTCCACGAGAGAAAAATACTGTCGTTTAACATCACTTCTCTTCAAACGCTTCTCTCTTCAACCACCACTGGAGACGATTTCGACGATGAGCAGATGAGATTCCCGGGGAAAATGTGCCAAGAATGAGAACCTACAAATTATAATATTGATTGTTTCATGTTCAAACAATCACATAGAAGGCCCACCACATCATATTCTTCCAGTCAGAGCGAACCTTAAACGAGCGTTCTTTCCGAACGCCTATCAAAGCAGTAAGCTGGTACTAATGGGGCTAGGCGAATGGCGTCACGTGCAACCAAGTGAGTGGCAATTCTTCTGAAAGTCCAGCCCCACCTCTCAGTCACCCTATATGGCTAAGCGTAAATTAATTTAATTATTCGTCTAGAGCTCACCGCCGTTTTCCAGGCACTTCAGATTCATTCGGATGAACACGGAATCGCACACCTAAATGCACTTATGCTGTCAGACGATCTTTGGGAAGATATTTGGTCGAAACGCTGCAGATGAGATAATGAGGTGCAGGTGGGGGGAGAGGGGTTACCTTCCACCATCGAACTCAGTGTTCTCTACACAAGAATATTGTTACACTCGTTTGGTTTGAATATGTTCACTAGGCGCTCTTCAAATATTTTCATTAGATCGTTCGTGTGGTGTGTTTTTCGAACTGGTTGGTTAGTTTAAATTTGTTCACAAAATCATTCAAAATATGCCTAGTCTGTTCACATGACTAAACCCACATAAGCGGCTCAAAAAATGTGAACAGGTCAGCATAAATTTAGCACAAAATTTGTTACATTTAGTAAAAAGCACTTTATTTCAAGCGAAATAAATGTCAGATTTGCATTTGAATGACAACCGATTCACACCAGGCCACAAAAATGCACAAATATTGTGACTAATGGATCAAATTTTCCAAGTGACCACAATTTGCCACAAATCACTAGTGAAGACTGAAACGAAAAATATTGTTACGTGATTAGTTTTTTCATAAATACTGTGGCACACATCTCCATAAAATGCGATTACACATTTTATGTATCAGTTTTTTTTAAGCATGCCAAGGTTAGTCAAGTAGGGAAACCTAGCTGGCTACCTTACGGGAATACTTGTACTACACGCATTCACACACATGGAACTACACTTAACATATACCTTAAAAATGGTACAGGTTGGCCCAAATATCTCGTCACCCCGATACGTTTCTTTGCTGTATAAATATCGACAGAGTTACGCTTCCTCTATTGTCACACAGATCAAGGCACCACATAATTATGTGCCACGGCAATGATGGCGGCTCATACAGAACTTCTGGACTCATAACAATCCATCCCGGTGACTATGAATCCATAACATCTTCTCATTACTTATATACTGTTCGCTGTGTTGTTTTAACTGGTTATGTTAGCTCTAAAGAACCCGAAATTTCGGACTGAACGATGTACCGCAACGGTAACATGTTGGACTCGCATTCGGGACGACTCGGGCTATCCTGATTTCGGTTTTCCATGGTTTCCCGAAATCGCTCCAGGAAAATGCTGGAATGGTTCCTTAACAAAGGCTATGGCCGACTCCTCTCCCGGTTCTTGTAATTGCATCAAGTAATGTCACCGTCTCTAATGACCTCGCTGTCGACGAGACGTAAAGACTAATGCCTTACTACACATCGACAACTCTGTTTGATGATGATTGACAGACACGTCTCTCATTTGACTGCCCCAATCAGTGTAAGACAATTTTATTGTTGCATCATAAGTAAGTGATTTGCCAGTAGAAACCCAAAACAAGTGAGAGTTAAAAAAACCCAATCACTGACCATGAAGCAGAGCTACATATGTGCACATAAGACCAATTGAAACCATCTGATGCCATGACATCGGGGCTCTACCAATTACCTTACCTCTAAATTTCGGAATTTCAAAAAGGTCACAGCCGAAAAATAATGTCATGTTCTGCACAAGAGTGGTGCGTGTGACAGGTAGCCAAGCGACTGACAGGGCGATTGATAGCTGTCCTGGTTGTCCCTAGTTGCCGCACTGCCTGGTAGGGGCGCTGGAGTATATCGATCTGGGCGGGTAGGGGCAGGCTGGCAGTTCTGGGTGCATCAGCGCCACAACCCCGCCGTTCCCCCTCCCTTCCTATACAAAAGAGCCTCCTGCTGGAACTCCGGGGTGGAAATTTCCACTGGCCGCGAGCCTGGAACAGGGGTGTCCATCCGGGGGCCAGACGCGGCGCGTGGCACCCCTGGTGGGCAGTTGCGCTACTTGGAAATACGATTGAAGAAACTTACATTGCCGCACAAACAACTTTTAATGGGAAAACTATCAGGGATTTCTGATAGATCAGAATTATTAAACTATTCAAGTCGGTCTACAAAAACCCGATCAGTAAAACCGTATGCATAAACAAGATATTCTATTGTCTTCAGCATACAATAAATGCACAGCAGAGACGGCCGCGTTGGTTCCCAGCATTAGTTATCATTAATGGGGTTCCGCCGGCCTTGCAAGACAACATTGTGGCAACATAGCGTACCAATGTTAGTATGCACAACCGAGACGGGAGAAAATATCATGGCCAAATAATTCTTAACAAGAATTCGTTTAAGTTATTCGTGGATGTTTCGGAAGGGATCAATTTATCGGGCAATACGCATCCTACGCCGTCAAAGACTGCTTTTCAAACTGCTATCACAAAATTGTAAAGTTTCAATACAGACATAGATTTCATTATACACTGCTACAGAGCGCTTCCAATAAAAATATAGGATCGCTGCTAAAGTCTCGCAAGAAAACAGCAGCAACATGTACAGAGGCGAAAGAGAAGTTGGTGCGCGTGCCAGCCTTGCCCTTATCGCATTGCCCTTATTACCTCTTGCTTATGATTGATAGACACGATATAGTTTCAAACGGGCAACCGTCACTTAGGCAGAATGAAAACAGGGATTAGTTATAACTTGAAATGTGCTGCTCTATTTGGACTACTGTAGTTTTTAAGCCAATTTCACACTACACAATTTTTATTGAATTAAATTTCTTGAATTCAAGTCATTGAATAGCAAAATGATTCAAGAAATTTGATTCAATAAACATCGGAAGAATCACTTAAAAATTTATCACACGATTTATAAAAAAAAAAATGATGCACAAAATAAATAACTTAGCTATTTTACAAATATCTACTAATCGTGCGTGACACAAAAATATTTGGTTTAATCAATACCAAATTTCTCATTATTTTTAGTAAGTATTAATTGAAAGAAATTATGCATGTATTTTATTTTAAATTGTTTAATTTGCATACAGAACTCAAACATTATGTTATTGTAATTTATAATACCAGAAAACATCTTTTCTGATTATAAGAAAATTTCAAACATGTTCGAAACGAAAATCTTGGACGAAATTCAAGACATTAAATAAATTTAACGACAAAATGGCCGCGGTTATGACGTCAGCATGGCGTCACACGACATTAAATAAATTTGACAGAAAATTGAAGCAAAATTTGATTGTGTGAAAGGGCCTTAAGGCATTGAAACTGAAAAATTAACGTAACATAGATCGATCCAAAAATTATTCACAAAACTGCCTTTTACTTCGTTCAAATATGTGCTAATCACAACCTCTCAACACACAATGGAATCAGCACGCGTACAAATATGTATTTGAACTACGCTCTTCGTGTTGGCTTATTTACACAGCCTCGTGCAAGCAGCGTCAGCCAATACAGCCCACCACGTGCGTTGTTTGCTTAGTACTTATGTCCGCATGTAGTAGCTCGTGCAATGTTTCCTCACCGCCGTAACTGTTTGATTTTTTTTTTTCGTATGAAATTTCGAATTTTAACTGACAATAATAACTACAAAAAAGCTTGAGAGGACATTGTACACAATTCAGATTTAAAAGTATCAGTTTGAAATTGTAGGTTTATGGAAGTATACTTGCAAAAATTAAAAACAGCAATCCTAAAAATAGGTTTTACCAACTTTCTAAGCAAAATTTATTTCGAGTAAAGTATTTCTGAAGAACAATAAACTTCGTACATTTAATTGTGGCGCAACGGTTTAAGGCCATGGTATGTAGTTTTTTTTTCACATTGGTACAGAAAACTCGAAACTTCCTTAACGGAAAGATTTGAACACTTACTTTCAAGACTAATTCTATGTCGGCGGTTTGCAAAATAATTTACCGTTCGTTAAAAAAATGGCTTATTTTCATAACAAAATTGGCAATACTTTGGGTGCAAAAATCTGAAAAAAAAAAAAAAAAAAAATTACGTTTAACGCTGCCAAAAAATTAGGTACAAATTACTATACATTTGTAACTTAACTGTGTAGGGATTCTTTGATATGAAAAATATCTTGCTTTAAAAAAATTGTTTTCACAATCACCGTAAAACTGCCAGACCTAACAAATCCATAATTTTGGATAAAAGTTTGCTCATAAAGTTGACAACTATCATTATCTACCAGAATTGTCATCCTGTAGATATTCCATATTCCCTTTCAAAAACGTGTAGATTTGAAATGGTGGTTTTAGCGTTTATTTATCTACTATATGCTTCGAAGTGATATCCTTGCATGGCGCATTACATGGTGGCTTGTCTGACGAGTATTTTTTATGCGAAACCGATACACTTGCTCTAAATACCCATAAATTAAAAATGAAAGAATCGCCAAACTATGTTGCGATGTGCTTAAAAATAGAGTACGATTATTAGCAAGAAGTTTTGGAATCCCTCAAAGTGGCTTAAACATCTTGTTCTGACTTCTCTATCTGGAGAAATATCAACCTGAAACGTAAAAACAGAAACTAAGGAAGTATTCACTCTCTTTACACCGCACATTCCACAGAACAATCATATAACGTCGCCATTTAAATAGTCAGTCTTCCTCCAAAGTGTTGATTTATTGGCTTCCCTTGCCTATTTTTGTTTCACGACTGACTCTGTAGACGAATAAGAAGTTATTTACCAAGTGTATCATGGACAAATTCACCTACAAACAAATAAATATTCATATACTGATTACGGTAAAACTCCTCAGTAAAAATACGAAAACTTGGAAGCATTTCAACTAATTTTTCTTTTATTGTTATTGTACATACTGCACAGAACTTAAAACACGAAATGAAAATTTACGGCAGTGGTTGGAATCGAACCAATACACCTTGCACCAGTTTGTTAATCACTAAACATATAAGGTTTATTTTACTTCTCACATATCGTGAGTTTTATTTATGGCATCTCATTTCGTTTCTAACCTCCATCGTAAACGAAGTTTGCAGAAAATTATGCTCATGTGATACGAAAATTTTTCCTACCGTGTCCGTAAAATTCCAAGTCGTGTAAGAAATTTGTACAGTGCAGTAATATTAAATTTTATGTAAGGGAAGTAAATCCTCTATTCAGTTTAATGACCATTACATTGCACTTACAAGGTAAATTAATCAATATTTTCTACAGTGTATGCCAGTCAAAGATTTTTGCCAAATTTTATAAACTATTTAAACGTCACCACTAAAAGTATGCACTGAGAATTTTACATTCAAACATGTTCAGTGAGCTCTTGCTGTTGAACTATTTATTTCTAATGTAAACGAATAGTAAAACTGATCTAGCCAAGTTGTTGAAATTACATAATTGGCTTGATGTAGAACAATTCATTTTGATTTTGTTTTATTCTGAAACATCGTACCGTCTAAACACGATCGGCCATGACGCTCGTTCGATTTTGCGAAACAGCGGTTACTGGAGATTCTTGCTCATATATTCCTTCCGACAACTTTTGTAGCATTATTCTTTATAGCTCAGGTCATAAATTGCAACTTACAACATTTTGTCCAATAAAATTAAAACGTCCATTAAAAATTGTAATTTGGGCAAATCCAAACAAATATTCTTGCATGAATATAAGGCATTAGCCAAACATTTCCAAACTACAGCTTTAATGATATTATAGATAACACATATGCATGTAAATACTATATATATATATAAAAGGAAGTGCCCCACCCACTGACTGACTGACTGACTCATTCATTCATTCATCATCAACGCCCAGCCCAAACCATTGGACCTAGAAACGTGAAATTTTAAGGGAAGTTTCCCCTTGTGGCGTAGGCGCGCACTAAGAAAGGAATTTTGAAATTCGGCTATTAAGGTGGTGAAACGGGGTGAAATGTAATTTTTGAAAATCTTTGATATTTCTCGAACCCGACGGGCTATCGTCGTCTTATTCACTTCGTTAGGTCGCCAATACAAATGTCTAGAAACAAATTTCAGGATTTTTCGAAAATTTATACTAAGGAGGTGAAAAGCCGTTTAATTCGTTTACAGTAAATCCTCTCTTCGTCTTAAACCACCTGAGATATCGAAGTGATTTTTTCTTTAAAATGAAGCTTACGCAAATACCTAAAAAGTAATTTCAGGATTTTTCAAAATTCGTTTTTGAAAGCCGGTAAAAAATAAAACAGTTTTTTGATTAATCAGTCGTATCACCTAAACCGTTAGAGATATCGAGGTGGCTTTTGTCTTATAATGAAACACAAGTAAATACCTAAAAAGTAATTTAACGATTTTTGGAAATTCGTCTTTAAAAGCCTATAAAAAATAAAACGTGTTTAAGAATAATCTTTCGTAACAACTGAAATAGTTCAAAATTTGTTTCCTTTTTATTTCTTGCTTATAGTTAAACCTCTTTGGACTATATAGCCTGTACACGCGAAATAACTCTCATGGCCTGTCTTGAATAATTTGTAGTTAAGTCTGTGGAGTTGCGGGTTTTTTTTGCCAACCCACCATAAATAAAACCTCTTTGGACTGTAGCCCGTACATACGAAAGTATTATTACGGCCTGCCTTTAAGTATTCACTCGGGTATTGTACAAAGTTTGTGGTGTGGGAGGGATGGGGTTACGGGTTCGTATCCTGTGCAAGTCTTTGCGATGGGACATGACATGACATCATACGAGTATATTGCGTGCGCTCTTTTCACTGAGCTAAGACAATTTATAGTTCACTGTTATTGAGTACGCTAGCTGTTAAATGCCTTCATCACATATGAGTTACTGTTTGTATTACATAATTTCACGCGGGCAAAGCCGCGGCCGGGTAGCTATTTTGTAGAGAAATAAAGATGAATTAAAAACAAAGATGTTCTGCAATTAAAGTATCCTCAGCGTAGTGGACTGGATAAAGCTGTTTGTATTTGTTGTTATAAAGATATACAGAGAATATAGTAACACCATCAATTAATACGTTATTAAAATTTAGTTACTCTTTTCTATAGTACACGCGGGCGAAGCCGCAAAGGGAAAGCTAGTACATATATAAAGAAAGGCTTTTACATAACAGTTAAATAGATGTGCATTTTGATTAGACATTTGTTTAAAATAAAAAGGAAAGTCCTTCCATTCCGTGAGTAATCTTTAACATTCCACCTACGGGCAGAGAAATGGTTTGGCTTTGATCTTTCTTGGAAATAAGTAAAATTTTTAGTGCCTAAAAATTTCGAAACTTCCAAGTTTTGTGTCATTTAGAGGTTTTTTATTAAATGAAAAATTGGATCAAAATGTACGGTGACTAAATACATACTTTTCGTGCGATTTAAGATTAAGTTGTCCACTGAACCTTGTGAGAAGCAGCCTTGAAGGCCTGGCCGTCATCGCCTTCCACGACAAAATCGCGAGGAAAGAGGGAATGAGAAGCAGTGGAAAGCAATATGTTGGTTGGAGCTTAACGTCAAGGACCCAGAGGAGAAGGGAGAAACCTACCCTCATCTTCAACATCCACTAAGCCTCTCGGATATGAAAAATACTCCTACATGACCAGACGTAGGTCATCTGAACAAAATTAATCTCACGCACTAAACACACAACATCTGAAGACATTTTATACACGCAGAATCGCATTAAAAAGTATTCTAGGTATCCTACAGTACACAAGTCGTCTGCACTAAATTCCTCGTCCGCCAACTTCGTCCGGGCTGAAATGTTTTCCTTTCAGCATTTGACCTATAAGTTCACTACCTTTTCTTCTGCCCCAAGCATTGGCGACTTCCTAACGGCATCGATGCTTGGTGTCTTTCGTGTTTGAGGCATGAAGACATTGACGCAGCAAGGTCATTATTAACACGCATTCGCATACCTACCTCTCCATCGCTTCGCCAATACGCGTAAGACGCTGTAATGATTACAGGAGTTTCATTCGTCCTGTAGTAACTAGGGACTTCAAGTGGTGACCCTAGCATTTAAGCAGCCTCTCCCTACCTGCCCTTCAAATGCGGTGCAGCGAGTTACAACTATTATATTTTTGACGAAACTATTTAACGCACATTATATCTGTATTTCTACGAAAAGAACACACACTTCAAACTATGTCGCTGTAGTTTTAAAATTTCGGCACGTTTATTATAAACATTATTTTCTAGTCCCTCAAAACGGCCAAAAATGGCTTTTTTCAGAGTGCCGTATCTGGAAATTTAACAATCTGATTAGAAAAACATCACTATAGAAACAATCATTAGACTTTGACCTACGCTATCCATAAATAAACTAACGAATCCCATAGGAAAAAGGATAATAGTAAAGCACTGCACGCCAGCTGAGTGGCTTGTGCGGAGAGGCGATAATGCATTACATACGTCAGTCAACGGCACCCTTACCGCTCCTGCCTCAAACGCAGCCTATCTAGGGAGGTCCATTAAGAGTTAGTGGACCTTAGCTTTCTTTACGTTTGAGGCACGGAAACGGGAAAGGAGATAAGACGAATAGAACAAGGCCGTCAAAACCTCATCACCTCTTGACGCGAAGTACTAACTAGCGTACAGTGTTTTCGTAGGAAGTGTTTTTCAACGGTACCTGTTATTTTACTTGTGGAAAGTATGTGGTAAATACCAATGCAGGTTTCTATGCTGTTTTACGATCACGGCTGATATCTCCTCAGCTACAACAACGTGAAAAAGTCAATTTTAGCACTTCTGAGGAGCTTGGTAATAACGTTTTTAATTAAATTTCGTCTTTCATTTTCTTGGCAAAGTTAAGGCTAAAATTATTTCTCTTATGCCTAACCAAATTTTAAAAAAATATCACATGCACAGCTGTAGTAATAAAATGAGTTGAATTGTAACTAGAAACAATACAAAATATTAATATAAAATTGACATAGTTAAAATAAAATAAGTTGAAAGCTTCGACAAAACATAAATTAAAACAAATCTAAATCCTGGAACATACTTGCAGCTTACAGCATACATTATCGATAATATCGGCAATTTTAAAGCCACAGGGCATCAGTTCGAAGTCTGTCTTATTTTCGTAGATAAACGCATTGTCAACATTTTTAACAGTTATACAAGAAAACAATACTTTTCGTACCACGCTACAGCACGGCACACGCGCCGGGTCCACTGAATAGCATAACATACTGTATGTAACGACTTACAATGCACAAACCTCTGCTAATATCACTTGTTTCTGGCCAAAAGAATGAAAGGACAAGTAGGCGTTACGTCTCTTCGAAAGCGAGGTAATTAGAGACGGTTACATACAACCTGAAACAATGAGGAGAGCTGGCAGAGGAACCGACCATGACCTTTGTTACGGAACTATCGCAGGATCCGCTTGGACGAATTTCGAGAGGCCGTAGAAAATCGAATTTAGAATGCCGAGAATCGATCGAATGTGTTACCGTTGAGCCACCTCACTCGGTAGTATAAAAAAAGACT
The DNA here is from genome assembly GCA_003012365.1 of Medauroidea extradentata. NCBI lineage: Eukaryota > Metazoa > Arthropoda > Insecta > Phasmatodea > Phasmatidae > Medauroidea > Medauroidea extradentata. The sequence continues at coordinate 29,953 of PNEQ01038948.1, read as the reverse complement.
TCCATAACTACCATAAATTTCTCGGGACAGTAGTTCTAATGCGTGTATTACGTTATCAGTAAAGTCCTGGAAATTCCACGTTATTTTATGACAACAGACTAGACCGCAATTTCTTATTCATCCACTTGGCGTGCTCCAATGGTCCAAAATGTCATGGATTGCAGCTAGGAACACTTCGAGCCAATAACTAAAAGTTCCACGGTGCGTTACATCCCTTAACAATTTCCTGACTATAGTCAGTGAACACCAGCAACGCTGCGTGCCAGAAGTATTGTGAAATGGATATTTAAAATGAAACGACAGGAAAAATTCAGCTCTTCTGCAGACAGAATTTACGGCTGCAGGTTCATGAGCATAATTTTTTCCTGTAGTGAGTGTACCACTCTAAAGTTACTTGTGGTTAAAAAAAGTGGCTAATTGCATACAAAGCAGTTCAGTGCGTAAATTACATCACATAAATACCGATGATAATCACAGATTGTGCTCAAGTATGTACAGATCAAGGTAATCTATTCTGTTACCAAATAATAAAGCGAATAACTGGATTTAGATTTTTGGACATTGCACAACTATTTCAAAGATCATAAATAACGCTAATTTTGCGTGTATCTATTTATCAGTGCTACACGCCCCTCGTCAGAAAAGTAGTTTTGTTTGTATACCTAATTTATTATGCAGAAGACACTGTCATTCTTTTTTTACTTCTGATACATGGGCATCAGTTCTTAATATAGCCAATAGAGAGATCGTACAAGTGAAATCTATGTTAGATGACAATCTGCTCTTTAAATGTAACCAAACTAAATGGATAACAGTTTCAGCAAACAACGCTGGCCAAGCAAAATATCAATGGAACTCAAAATTTATAACTGTATAATGAATGCAGATTGTAATCGTAACGTCATAGAACGAGTACAAGAGACGAAGTATTTAGGTGTTATGTTGGACTGTAATTTAAAATGGGGCAGACATGTTTCCTATGTTAGGAAAGAAATACAAAAACAGTACATACATTTGTTGAATTGAGATCTGTTCTATTCGAAGATTTTGCAGTACGGTGCTTTAGTTGGGGGATGTATAAGTAAAACGGCAATTTAACCGCTTATTTTAAAACAAAGTAGTTACACGGGCTGTGTTTAAAAAAACTTTTAACCATCCATCAAGGGGAACTTTTTAAATGTTTTAATGTGTTCGATATTAGAAGGCTTTACATTAGAAATGCATTAATCGGTTTATTTAACAAAACATTCCAGTACAGTCTATAACGCATACGTATCCTAAGTATTCTACACAACACAAGGAAAATAAAAAATTTCAAATTACCTTGGTTTACAAAATAATTTCTCAAAGATCAACACATTTCTGCTTTCAAAAATTATAACAATTCTTCCTGAATATATACAAAATGAAAAGTCAAACCAGAGTAAAAAATACTTATAAGGTTAAATAAATTATATTATAATAATAAAAGAAAAATAACCCGTCAACCGAGAAGGTCAAGTGACCAGAATGTCCGATCACCAGAGGTTAGCCAGGTAGTCATCAGAGATGCATGCAATTAATTACGTCTGGCAACTTTCTGAACGAATGAAAACTTTACTCTGTCACTTGTCAAACAATTGAAGTTGAAATCTAGGCCTACTCTACCCGAGTGAATTTTCGCAAACTCCTGTGGAGGCACGAGGAGAGGTTCATGAATAAACTTATTTTTCATTAAATATTATTGTTTACCAAGACGCTCTGCAAAGCGCGCTGTGATCTAGACAAGTAGTACCTGCTAAGGGAAAAAAATTAACATACTGTAAAGAAACGTACCGCAAAGTAGGTGAATTTGACTTCGTCTACCAATTTACCGCCACATAATTTAAAGGGAGATATAATGTTAAAATTAACTAACTCTCGATAAATCAATTAAAAACACCGATTTTTCAAGCATAGTATTTCAGAAACATTACTTGAAAAAAAAAACACACAATCACGATAATTTTTTTCTTAAATATATATTTAAAAATTACACTTTAAATAGAAAGTGTTACAAATACAAAATGTACAGAATTTCTAATATTACGCTGAACCCTTCGGCATCATTCGCACTATTCTACTAAATTTGCAGTTTTTTTATTATTAATTTCGAGAAGAGAAATGAGAGGTTTAGCGATTATAGCGGAAGTTCTCTTTACCTTGAGCTACATGGCAACCGAGCTGTTAACGTATAGATAGACTGCAATTAGTACAACTGGTAAATATTTATGGTTTGCTGTACTGATTGCGGTCTAATTATACATAACTACAGTGCAAGGTATATATAAATGTGGCTGTAATACCCAGGTTCTTATTTTCTTCTCAGAATTAAAAAAAAGTATAAGAAAATAACTCAATATGGTGAGTGATACAGAATTCGAGACTTAAGGTTAATTATACTACAGGTTAGAAAGATCAGTGTTAAAAGTTTGGCACAGGGTAAATTTCTGCCGCTTGAGCGCTAGTATCGCTAATGGGTGCAAACTGACCAATCACAGAGCGCTCCTGAATTTTAAGTTGCACAAAGTTGATAATTTAAAACGCCAAATTGATTTATTTTCACTCTAAAATTATGTTGTAGTTTCCAAGCCTATTCAAATTAAATTTTACAACAGTTTCGTATTTTTCTGGTCCCTTATCGACAGCAGCGAAACTAGCGGCATAAATTTTCCCTTTGCCAAACTCTCCCATAAGAAAACACACTTTATTTCTAACCTGTAGTAAAATTAACCTTACCGAGACGTCAGTACCTGAGCACAGTCACAACAGTCTCACGCCACTGAGCCGATGTTTGCAGTAATGTGTGTACCGCACTAGGGATGGCCGCGGCACGCCTACCAGCCTGTAGTCGCAATTAAACAGGTCGATTGTGATCGCTGCAGCAAATGAGCCGACAGGAGGGAATGCTATTTAATTAAGGGGGGCCCGCATTTCCCTGCGCGGTTATCTACACGCGTTCCTGCCGCTGCTAATTAATGGCCGCGCTCTTCTACCTAATGCTGTAATGTCATCAAACGTAGGATGGAAGTGAGAGAAATTAAAAATTCCGACACTTACAGCGGTACCAACTTGATAATAATGTACCGAATATGCAAGTTAATTACGGAACAGGCCTGATACAAACATACACTTTGTTAAAACGTTTAGTAAGTGGTGTTATTTAGGGATAAATTATCGAGACATTTATGGATAGACTGGCATTTAATCTACTAGAACGAGAGGAACTCAGTATACAAAAATGGTTACAATACGTTACACTAATTTAGGAGGTGAGAGCAATATTACTGATTATAAATACATTACATAAAATTGAGGGATATCAAAAGGTTGCTGCCACCGAATTCGATTTGATGACCTTACCGAAGACGGCATGGACGAGCACGCACCCGCCGGGACTCAATACCCGAGCTCCGGAGATAGCAGGACTGCTGTTGATTGTACGACAGTCGGCGAATGAGCAACAACCAGCTCACCTCACACTGGGCGGCAAGCTGTCTTGGCTTCAGAGCTGGGTCAGTGAGTCCATTTTCCTACATATTTCTAATTTATCTCTTCTTACACTCTCTTCTCTATCTAGTTTCACCATAGGCCTTAAATAGTGTCGTTTGAATACAATAGATAGATCATATAATTTCTCTACCTATAATTTCCACTTCCCCCGCGCTCCTCAGGTAAGGGATATAAAATATATAACAACTTACGTAAAAAAAAAAGAGCAATGTATCTTAAAAATTACGAACCGCAAGACAATTTAATAATATTCAATCACTGTAGTTTTAGTTATTTATTTACACACTTAGGCTATAAAATTCAGAACTGCCGGTTTACAATTTTTTTTTTTTTTTTGCCGTGCAGCATGTTATGTTACACTAGAGTTTACATCAAAGATACAATTTTAAAAAATGTCACGTTCATTTCATAATAAAAAAAATAGTTATACACGGAGTTTAAAAAATTTGTATAAACTATGGTAAAATTGTCACATAGCATTGTAAAATCAACGTAACTTAAAGGATTCGTTACTTACTATAGCACATAATTATTAAATTGCATGATGCAGGCAGTAACAATAGTAAAATTCATAGCCAATAACACCGAAAGTAACGGCGAAAAACTTGTGTTTTCGGGCTTACAGCTCCACCTTATAAAAACGCGTCTTAAGAGCAGATAACCTGTCCGAATTATTTCCTAGCAGCATTTGGAAAATCTTCACAGCACTGGCTCACTCCCAGTTCGCTGAATTTACTTTGACAAATGCTCAAACAGTTGACAGACGTGTTACTGAGGATGAATGGGTTTGTGGACACACGCCATTGATAAAGTTTTGTTAGCAGATTACTGTATATCGTGTGACGATCGAACCAGCTAGGAAAACAGAATCCAGAGGAATAAAATCGATTGCAATTTAAAAACACAGAAAAGTTTATATTTTGTTATTTTTATCAGACCAACAAAACAGATAAGCGAAACAGACAGATAAAACACCAAATACGAAAGTTAGACGAAATTTTACAAGTAAAACAGTGGACACCACACAGAAAAAAACTAAGCAGACAACACATATTCCAATAAACGAAAACATTGCAACGGCAGGAAAACACAAACTTAACTGATGGCTCATGCCCAACAAACCCGCCCATTATCATATGTCCCTCTGCAAAATATTTTCAAAGATCTCTTATATATTACTGCCGCACACACGCTCCTGTTGCTGCAGCAGGACACGTTCCAACATCCAGCTCAGATAAATCTCAAACAAATGCTCTCCACTCTTATTAATTTCAAATACAGAACAGTGTCTAAAAGCTTTACAGCTGAAAAAAAAATTACAGTCGGCCCCCCCCCCCTTTTTTTTTGGGGGAAACCTGGTCTGTTGGTAGAATGAGGCCAAATAAATTGTATTTTAAAGCAAGACACGTTATGAGCAATTAATCTCCTGTCCTTGTCTCGTTTAGTTGCAAACAACACGAACTGGCGGTTCTCGCTGTTTGTATGCGGTAGTGAGCACCTCACAGCATACACTACAACCGCCTATTACCCGTCACTCACAACTCAACAACGGGATTTGATGTTCGATAAAAAAATGTTTACAACCACTGGCGTGACGTGAACCAGTTAGTAATTGTTTAAAATTTTCTTGCGATAAGGTTCCAACGAGTACTTTCCTCTTAGTTTTGGTTAAAGATTCATGATTCACGTAGAGCAGTCCGTATACATGAATTACCTTACTCATTATTTACAATACACCATTTTTTTTGTGAAACGTTCTTCGTAAACTGAGGTCATTATGATATTTTGAACCAAAGATTGTTTTCTACTTAATTTTATATTAGATTCACTTTTCCCGTATTACCTGTAACCCTCTATAATATAACGTGTTTTTGAAAAGTAAAATCGGTTCGTTTTACCATATGTTCTTGATCTAAATTAATACAAATATAAAAAATCAGAATGAACTGGGCCAGATCAAAACAGATAAATAAACAATAATTCAGAATGAACAACCTAAAGGAAAAACAAAACATAAAACTGGGCGAGAGGGGGGCGCTGTAAAACATAAGACAGCAAGCCTACTGTAATGACAAATACGACGTGACAGTGTTGCCTTCTCCGACAAGAATGCGTCCAGCTGTCCATCAAATTGTACTTCCGTTGGCCGCTTGCTCAAGTCTCGTTCATGAGCGACGCTCCTGAAGGGTGCTCAAGTGCGATAATATCATAATTTTATATTTTTATTAAATATTGTTAGTTTTTCAGAATATACTTTTGAGTACTTTTTACTCTTACGAAAACAATTTTAGCTCTTACAGTTTTCTCAAAACGGGGTGTCAAAGTCAAAATGTGCTTGTTAAGCTGTCATGCAAATACTGAAAACCATTTGACCAACATAAACAAAGTAATTCACTGTGAACTTACATCCCATGAGCTATGCAATAAAACATTAAAATACCCCACAACGTAATATTTTGAATTTAAAAAAAATTCGCAAAAGTACACAAAAGTTGCAAATTCAGAATTTTTTTTTAAATACAAAAACTGTTTACAGGATTTTTCAAGTATTTTATTACGTAGCCCAAATTAAGTTATTTTACTGTGAATTATTTCACGTACGTACGTCAATTGATTTTCATCACCTGCATGGTAGCAGAACATGCAAATTTTGACTTTGACGCATCGTTATGAGAAAACTACGCCAGTTAAAACTGTTTCAAAACAGGAAACTGTACTCACAAGTATCGTCTACAAAACCAACACTATTTCATGCAAATATAAAATTGTGACTTTATCGCACTTGAACACCCTTTAAGATGCTGCCTGAAGGTCGGGCCACACATTGCCAGGCTGTACCAGGACAGGGCGCCATCAGAGTGACGCCTCTCGCCAACTGGTACAGCAGAAATAAACGTAGGTATTCACAAGGTTAGGGATTTATATGTTAAAATAAAATAAGTGTCGCTCAGTTACTTTTTACGACATAACCGTCGGGCAGAAACTATTTTCTGCACTGACATGAGGAAATTATTGCTACAGGAATTAAATTGAAATTTGAAAAATTGTTTACGAGTACAGTATAGGCGTGTTTAAGTTTTTTTTTAATAATGGAAATACTTGCTCAAAGTTTTCATGTTATAATAAAAAGAACCAAAATATAATATAGTAATGTAAGCCGCACTTATTAAGTGCCAGTAGTTGCATGCATGCAGGTTTAACAGGCCACTAGCCCCGCATAATTTAAACAGTCGCCAGGATTTGCGATAGGCAACGCACGTAAATTGTGTGACCGCCGCCCTTCTAGCTGAGTTGAGCCACTTTCTTTGCCTCGGACTAGCGCAGCGGGTTTACTGAATAAAAACAAACACGTTCTATAAGTTCGTCACGCGTCTATCACAGCCGTATTTTCCCTCCACCAAGGGCAGAGACCAAGCAGCGATAAATAATTAGTTCCGTCTCCCTCGACTTGAGGTTGGAAGTTCACAAAACAACTGAAGAGGTACACAACTGCCCGGTATTCCGTGTTTAATTGCCACGATTCCCGACAAATAAAATCTCACAGGAGCAACCCGATGACACTCTCCCGGTGGACAAACGCACGCGCCCCGCGATACGTCCTGATGCCCCGGAGACCGCCACACTTATCTCTACTAACGCTCGCGAAAGCAAGCCAAGCCAAGCCACGCTATTCCCTACCGCCCAGCTCCGATCCGGCCAATCGGAAGCTTCGTTACAAACTGCCCTGCCCTACAAACCGCACTGAACTTAGGCGATTACGGCTGTATTAGACGTCATATTTATTTTCGGAAGCAAACATAGTGCATTAATTTAAATTCTCGACCCTTGGATTGCACTATTTTTCCTTGTTTATCACTAATTTTTACATATAGCTTAAATTTAAAACACAACGGCCAAGTGTGATTTTCAGTCGGGTCGCTGCCCCCCCCCCCTTCAATGTCCTCAATCATGTCTCAGCGGGGCAGCTACCGTCCCCTCCTGCTCGGCCTCGCATTTATCTTAGCTGACAACCCTGGTCCAGCGTGAAGGAAAACGAATAGTTCCACCCTCATCCGTTCGTAATCAAAATACTAATTTTACATACTCACAGTTAATATACTTCTTAATCAATTGAACGCACAAGCTGAGATCCTACAGAGCCCAACGCAACTTGAACCGACTCTGTAGCACTATGCCTTCCAATATCAGTTACAATCAAATCAAAGAAATTCTCACTCTGTAATGCTACTAACTATATCTCCTATAATTAATAATATTGATTCTCCCCACTCTTCTTTACAAACATTTGCCTAATTCACTACCTTAAATGATCTATATACTGTGGCCCGGAGGAACATTACAATTTAATTCCGTTGAGACTGTACGCTAGAAACTTTAAAACAACTAAAACTGTTTAGTGTCGGGCCATTAATATACGATAAAACATTACAATTGATTCATCCAGACAAAGTTAAGAATGAATGCAATAAACCGCACGAAAAAATGTTTGTTACAAATTCACCCATGCAGTGGATAAGTAAAGCCACTTTACGGCAATGAAAAATACAGTTATTATTTTAAAACACACAGAACTAAATAAATTTAAGCTCTGTATATGCGAACGTATCATACAAAATGAATACACAACAAATAAACTCATGACTCGGCTACTTTCATACTTGTGGTGACAATGTTTGCACGGCAGACAGGTACACTTAGCTAGGTTAAGTAAGTAAAACACATATTACGGGATTAATTATTCGAATTTGAATACTAATATTCTATTTCCGCGGTGCATTATCAAAGAGTGTTGGAGACGGCAAAGTGAAGCTTAATAAAAAAATTCTTTAACCCACACGTGCATGTAAATATAAAGACTATAAAATTGGTACAACTACCTTTGATGAAAATAAATCACGAAGATTTGAGTTTGGCATATGTTTTGCTATTATGTGAATAAATACTGTGCAAATACGCAATCGTGCATATTATTAATGCATAAACCAGCATTAATTTCAGTTCTATGCAAACACCTTCGACTAACATTCTGGACCTATAAAGATAAGGATACAATAAATAAGGCTTTATAATCGCACAATATATACATACAACCATAAGTCATAACATATAATTATCACAGCTATATTACTTTATGGACTGCAATGCTGCGCAGTTTCTATTATTTATGCACGCCGTTCAGCCAGTCACGACACTTCCCGAGCGCCTGCGAGCGTGCAGCGTGCATGCAGGAGTGTGTTGCGGGTCACTTACCTCGTCAGGCGGTATAAAAGCGCTAGGGCCAACCACGGTAGGTTGCGATACCGGCAGGCCCCTTTCCTGAAACACACACACATACACGCTGTCAGCAACATACAAAAATCTAACTCGTAGTCTTAAAACACCAAAACAAATCAAACTAAGTATTTGCCATTTAATACAACACCTGGGTTAGCGGCAACAGAAATCGTGCATTAGTCGCTATGAAATGCCAGTACTGAGGAAATAGTATTCTTAATATTAACACAAATATGTCACTTATGCTTAAATTAATGTATCTGACCAAAACAACGTTAACGTATTTTTTTTAACTTACTACAAATTAAATGAAATCAAGAAAATTCAGTTCATTCACAATATTCTCAATAATCCTTTACAACTTAAAGTCGTACTTTACACACAAATTACTACTTTCATCGAACTTACTAAAATTAGTAGTGCACATACACATGTTTCGTATGATAGTTTCTCTATTTTGAGAAGGGAAATTACAGAGTCTAATCGAACGAATATATAGAAACGTGGAAAATAAATGCTGAACAACTAGTTTTGAATCTAAAAGGTTAAAATATATACTAAACTGTTTCTTCTACGAGAAATTATTATGAAATTTCAACGTCAAAATGAGGCACGCGACAAAGTATATCCACTTTCATTTGTTTACAAATAAAAAAAAAAATAAACGTAACTCTTCACTTCGGGTGATGTGTTTGAGGCTGTCATTAACAATCCGGAAAGGATAAAACATCGCGTAGTTCCAAGGGTAGGTTAGTGTGTAAAAAAATGAAAATGGATTTTAAATTTATACTTAAAAAATGAATATAACGGAAGTAATCCTACCCTTAAAAATGCTTTTAAAATTATATTTAAACAAATAAAATTAAAAAACTTGCTACTATTCCATTGTTTAGACACTATGTCGAGTATTTATTTTATAATTAAGTAAGCTAATTCAAAAGGCTATTTTTCAGTGTAGCATTATATCCGCTATTATCACAATACAGACAAATTCAAAATGCGATTTCAAGTTTTTTTATAGTTATCACCAAAAAAACTCCGTCTTAAATTTGCTGGTATACAGACATTTGTAAAATTAAGTAGGCAAATAAACGATGAAAACGTCAATCGATATCTACGCTTTTTTCGAAGCCGATATGGATAAAATACTCAATGACAATCCTAAATAATGGTATTTGCCAACTTTATGAGTAAATATTTACCCAAAATTGCTCATTAGTTTCCCGTGATCTCTTGCGCCGCAGTTAAATGCACGAGGTTCCGGCGTCAGAGATTGTGCCTCAGAAGTTCGTAACACTGGAAACAATTTTGTTTAAAATGTTGGCTAAAACTATTGTCTAGGATTGCTATTGTTTAATTTTCGCAAATTCGCTTCAAGAAACCCACATTTATAGACTAACGTTTTTAGCGTTGAATTATGTACCACGTCCTCTTAAGGCGCCCGCCTACTGACCGTGTGCTTGAGTGGGGGCACACTGCTATGAAACGGCGTGCAAAGGTATCTTAGATCACTCGCCTGACCGACAGTTTCAGTGGTGGAACCAAACTTTTCATTCGTGCAATGTATGCCGTTCATTGCATTATCTAGAGTAGTTGTTACACGAATCCCGTGAGTATGCTTTTTAATATACAACACGTTGAAAAATCTGGTTTTAGCCATTTTAACGGGATCAGAAACAAATTTCTTTTTAAACTGACGTGATGCTTTGAAACTACGTTTCCGCCGTCATACATCGACACAAGGGGCACACGTGGAATAGTTTCGTTAGCAAAAAACGTATCAAACACATCGCAACGCAATTTAAGTGCGAGGTAGGCAGTGGCGCCCTTACGGAAAAATATACCTTAATATTAATGATTTAGCTATATTTATCTATGACTAACCAATATACTAACTATCAAAGTCTAATAAGGCATACATGATTTAGCAGTTTTTGAAGGACAAATTTATTGTTGTAGTATGTATTAGGCTATAGTTGATGCCAAAGAGAAAATAAACTGAGATACTAGCAAGCCTCATAAGTAGAGCCACGGTTTTACGGTGAAAATATTTTCACAACATTTAGTTCCACAGCGTAATGTGCTCATCTGCAGCTCTGCTACGTCGTCTGTGATTGGATGATTTTACCCTCACTTGCCTTAGCAAACTACAGACGTACGGAGTCACAATAATCTTACTCTGATTGGTGCAGTCATATGAGAGGCGTGTGTGAACAAAGACACGAAACCGATAACCTTGAAGCAGAGCTGACGATGTGCGCGTGAAACACTGCGACAAAGTGAGGCAAATTCCTTGCGCGACAACATCGAGGCCCTACTTATACGGTTATACACAAGCGTAACGTTTTTTGAATACTACCACGCAAGTTGAGTGGTTTTTGAATAAACGTTCATCGCTCGACTGCCTGGAAACTCTACTTTCTTTAACTAAAAGTTTAAGAACTATACGATAAATTGAACAGAGAAAAATTACATTAGATATGTAAAAAATATGGCGTTGAGCAGGTGAGAAAAGGAAAATATGAAACACGCAGTTTACGGAGAATTGGTGTAAACTGTGTTTTTCATACTGTACCGTGCTACGATAATAACACAATTGTCACCATGCAAAACAAATGTCACAGTATAAGCTGCACGAAGAATGGACGGAACATTTCTCTAGAAAATGTTTCACTACGATAAGCAAAATACAGCGAGAAGAAAATGGAAAAAGAAGCGCATTAAAATTTCTCTCCACCGTTTAAGGCCTTGTTACGGAGTTTTGCAGTGATTTCGAAAATATTTTTTTTATTGCTGCCTAATACTCATATCAAAATTTCGCCGCACATGTTTGACACTTATATGTTATAATTTGTAGCTGAATTTTTTTTGTAGAATTATACTGAACTGTTTTTTTTATTTCATTACCCAAAGTACCACGTTTTTCGTCGTGAAAATAAGCAAAAATGAAGGTAATTATTTTTTTGCTGGCGAATGGTACATTATTTTTAAAAACGCGTCCACAGTATTGTGCATCGTGTGATTGCACATTCACTCAAATTTTTTCATAACGTTTGGTTAAAAAATATTTGAGTTATTGGCACCAGTCTGAAAAAAAACTCGGAACAATCCCCTGCTTTGTTGCTAGTGGCTTTGGAGGGAAGCAAAAATTATTATAATTTCCAGTAGTAGCGGAAGCAAAATTGTTTAAGTTCAGTCATTCTCAAATACATGAAATTGGCTTGTTTAAGGTGGCCGTCTGGGTAAACTAATTTTGCGCGTACGAAGCCTATCGTGCGGACGCGATAAGGACGACGCAGCACGCGCATCACTCCTCGCACTAGCCTCTAGGAGCAAGTGACTAACTGGCATGCAGACTTTTCGCCGACTACTCGCATCTACGAGATATTGGTGACCATATTATTTTATGAAGTAATATTAAAGAAAAGGACGTAGTGTACGCACCTATACACTTAAAAATATTCTGTACCAACATTTTCATACCTGAAAAGGACCACAAAAACATAAATTTTTGCAATTTTCTGCAACTAGAAAATTTGCTTTTATGAATAGTGATGAACATGAAATGGGTATACACACGTAAGTGCTATTCCTTAGCAGATATCACTTGTGCGCGCTGAGTAGTTTTCAAATAATCTTGTAACGGGCGAATATCTGAATTAAGTGTTCAGAGCACTTGCGTATGTCCGAGTGTAGCGTAGACGCCACATAGAGTTACTAAAACTGGTGTCCAAACCCATCACTAGAAGCGCTCATTAATGAAAAAAAAAAATTGTTTCCCTCGTTGAGTAAAAAAAAAAAAAAAATACAGTCCTGCGGTACTCTATAACACTTTTAGGCATCTTGAATACTTCAATACCGAACAAATAAACTGTTCTATTTCATATTAAAGTGCAAATAATATGCAAACTTATTAGCGAAATACCTTAAAAGCTTTGAAGATAACTTACAATTTTTGCGTGTTTATAAAAAAAACAGTAATAAATTTTACGGCGAGTGTTTTGACATCTCAGAACGTCTTCTACGTAACACAATAGTTTACAAACTGACTGAAGCACACAGTATTTCGGTAGTTTCAAATTCTTCACTAGTTTGTAAATATAGGCATTGGACAGTCAGATAATTTTGCGTAATAAAACATTTGCAAATCTCATCACAAGAAGGAAAATTATGTGAGTTACTCATAAAACAATGTCATTCAGACAAAATAAAAAAAAACAAATATTCCAATTAAGAACTATGCATGAAAAACATAGCCTATGTAAGAGCAAAAGGAAGAAACTAAAAAACTCCTTGAAAGAAACAATATTTTAAGAAAGGGAAAATAACACGGATTGTAATTTAATAACTTCGCGCGACACCACAAAACATACTACAAACTTGCACCAAAAACCTTCCCACAGTTCTGCCACTTTGCTCGGATAAGTTAACCGAGCAGCTTATTGTTGGAGTACATTCAACAAGGGTCTGTGTAAAGTGACGTCAGCACCGAGCTTCTCTGTTAAGAGGAGAGGAGAGAGATCTCTTACTCGACAGATGCTTTCATCATCGCCCATGACTGGAGTATGTAATCCCGCCTGGTAATGGAGTGCTCTCAGTTTCCAGGTGAGTCCCTATCATATAACTGGCTCTAGGAAGTTGCTTCAACCTGAGGGGAAGAGAATTGCTGGACCAGCCGGCAATTGTTTCAGCCTGCGATACACTGTCTCTCTCGCTCGCTGGTAGTGCAAGGATCGTTGTTGGAGACTCCCGACAGTGAAGTGGCTCGTCGCTACGGTAGTGGCTACAATAACCCAGTTGCCGTCAATCCAGGTCGTTGAGTGGTGTGCAGAGCTTCGGCATTTACAAGATTATTCGAAAACCGCTCAACTCTCACGAGTGATGTCTGCTTAGGAATAGCATTCAAAGTGAGGTATTAGGTGATTCGGGATAAAGTGAGCACTCAAAAAAGCCCTGATTAATTTCTATTTTCTGCCAGTTTATATCTTTCCGCCGCATGTAAACATAAACATTATCACGTGCTTTAATTTACATAATCTTGTACAATGGTTACATCAACATTACACTGGCCTGAAAATGTTATCAACAATATCTACTCATTAAATACACTGGTACTGAATATAATTTATAACCAATAGTACTCTTATAAATATAGTCTGTGTCATGTAAGTAGTCCGTATTTTGACACTTCACTTCTGAGAAGTGTGTCTGTACCATAGAGGTAATATATAGTCGAGGGAACATTACATCACAAATGTGTGTCCAACATGGTCTCGAGAGTTTGGTGTCATTTATTTATGTTTTCTCGGCGTTAAAATACATCCGTGTTGTTTGAAACTCACGGCGTACCTTCCAGAATATATATTTAGTCATGTGGTGTCACCAATATCTCGGTTCAAAACCTTATAGTAAGCATGGAGCTAATATTTACTTTTTACTAAAAACAGCTGGGTTAAGGAAAACAGTAACATGGCAAACATTGTTTACATTTGTCGTTCTGAAATTTCTACGCAATTATACTATGCGATAATATGGTAGTATGCTCTCCTTAGTTCATATATTCATATGGTACCGAAATAACCCAACATGGTTGTGAATACTAAGCAATTATTATCTTTTCTCTCAATGTTATTTCGATTCTTCCGCGCATATTTCACTAAAGTCACGTGACACATGTTGAACACACAATTTCGTACGTTGCTGTTTAGAGGATAATCCCTCTACCCTATATTTACTCTAAGGTCTGTACACAGGTTTGTGCAGACCGTGCTTTTCCAAGAAGCCAGGTAGGTTTAAAGCGCTCCAAACAATGGAATTGTCCGAGACATTTCTCAGAAGAGAAACGTCCAAATACGGACAAATTACACGAAACAGACTTTACCTGCGACTTAACGTCTTTTAATACTGGTTTATGTGCGTCGACTCTAATTAATACGAACCGCACTATTGCAGTTACGAATCTCGTAAATATGAACACATTCAAATCCGATTTGTAACTCAAAACGACCACGTAAAAAAAATAACACGACATATTGACACACGCAATTTAAGAATTCAAATTCCATTTAGTTATACTGCCGTGAACGATAACGCACTCAACAAAACCACCAACGTATTTTCTTGTTTGAAACAAAAAATATCGCTGTTTCTAAGTTAAGATACTCATGTTGGTGATCGTAACACAAAACAACTTACGTATTAGCAACGATAAAACAGTTATGTCTAATACTTTTGAATGTGTTTTATCAGCAATCCGTATTTATTACACAACGGACAAGTTTTAGGCCCGAAGACCAGCACACCCTCCTTCCACCTGCATTGAAACTGTACTCGGACGAGTGAATCAATGCACGGCACATATCCTCTTCTTTTCTTGCGACTCCTCTTGATGATTTTGTGCCTGTGCTAGCATAATTACTAAACACGGCTTTCTGCCGGTAATCCATTTAAAACTTGCCCTCCTCGCCAATCAGTGTTCGCCCAGACCCAGTTATAATTAGGCCTTTACCCAGGCGGCACCTTATGGGTCATCGGAACCTAATCTTTCTAGTATCTTTACACAACGGACAAACACGTTTCCAAGATAAGCGGCGAAAATCTAATTCTGAATTCTGATGCCACCTGTCCGTGGAATTTTGAACTATCTCAGCCCCGCGGAGCGCTAGACGCAATTCGCTAACGACTATTGGATTTAAGGGTGATTGATCCCTGCCAGATCGGTTTTACGGTTTTTCTTATAAATCAGGCAATAGACACATTGTTTTATTTTTTTCACGCTGACAAGGCATAGTTTATTGTTTCATTCACTTTATGGAATCCATATGGTATTGTTTATGTCAATGTTGCGGCCTCTGTAGTCGCTCCCGTAAATAAAGCAATTTTTCCTTTTCATCTGTTTCCCATTGCAAAATAATGAACATATTATGGTTCCAGCAATTACAGAAAATCAATTCAGTTTGTATCTATGCCTTGTCGTGACAAAAATTTTGATACATCGACTGGAACAGAAGTTATCGAGAAGAAACAGATAAATCCAAGGTGGTAGGGATCACTACCCCTTAAACGACACGGATGCATCACTTTCTTCTAGCGCTAATGAAGTAAAATTATACAGTCAGTAGGTATGTCAATAATATCACAAATAAATATTTAAAAGTATATTAAATACGGAGAGGTCGATTCCATTTGATGTTCTTTCAGTAATGTTGTATTTAAATATAAAATACACGGAACTACATGCGATAATTCGCTGCCAACTGTACAAGCAATAATAAAACTGTTCACAATGTTGTATTTTATGCAGCAACGGCTAGTGATTTTTTTAAAAGGTTAAATCTTTAGTGCTCACTTTATTCCGAATGACCGATACTAGCGTGTATACTCATTTCAGGTTTACTACTAATCACTGAAGTATATTGTCTAGCAGCAGAAAATTGAACAAATGAGTGTTTTAATGGTCCTTTTAAGGTATGAAAATCATGGCGTAGCCCTTCAATTTTAATTTAACGTTATGACAGGGTCACCGTTGAACGTCTCAAAGAGTGAGTGAAGAGATTTTAGTCAGCGCTCAACATCTAAGGTGTCACCGTGATGATGGGTGACATGAGAGGAGTATGGAGCAGCGCCGAAATGACAAGCGGGGGAAACGGGAGATCCCCTAGAAAACCCGCAGACAATCGGCATCGTCCGACACGGTTCCCACATACGAAAATCCGGGGGACGACCCCATCGGGAATCGAACCCGGATCACCTTGGTGGGAGGCGAGTGATCTGACCACTCTGTCACCGCGGCCCCAACGTCTCATAGAGGCGATCTACTGACAAGACTGTACAATAGTTGATTGACTTGCGTCTAGACTGTAGGGTGAGGTGTGATCAGTGTGTTGTGTCGTACTTTCCGCTTCCCCACTTTTACGACTCGACTGCACAAAATACGTTCACCCAGGCAGTCACGAGGGGAAGGAAGAAGATATGTGTAGTTCTCTATGTCTTTAACTTTTTACGGAAGCGTTTCTGCAGGAGTTTTTGAATGAATAACTACTGAATTGTGCCTATAGGACGGTGTGTAGTGTTACTGTTGACTATATGCCTCTATAACACATCCAGTAACGACCCTATCATTGTATGACGTGTTATTAAGAAGCCTGGTTACCCGTGCTCACATTTTCTTAATTTCTTACTGTTTCAAGATCTGAAGATATATTTTTAGAAATATTACAATAGGTATTTAGCTTAATACCTTAAAATTGCATCACACACTTTACATACTAAGTAAAAAAGCGTAATTATGAAACTATTAAGATAACAGAAAATTTTAGATGGCAATCATATCTAACAATTAAATAAAGTCCGATTTACACCTAGTGCCAATTCAGTACAAAAATACGCACACAATCATAAAATGTAATGTTTCCATAAATGAATTCATCTAATTATTTAATAACAGTAAGAAATTAGTAGGCTCTAACTTATGTATAAGATATGACACGACATATATTTACTTCTCCTTTAATATTATTCATTCACCGGTGTGTTTATATCTTTAAAACGACCGTGTAAGCACCCACTCCAGACATGTTACGTATTTTAAGAGGAAATCGGGTTTGTAGAGAGAGAATATAAAATGTGTATACACACGCGTGAAGTTCCTGAAATGTTTTTTTTTCGCGGCAGATGTAACTCATACTATTCGAATAACATGTTCGATGCCAAAGCTCAGCATACTGCATGGCGGATTGGGCAAGCGGGCACATAGGCGCAACTACGCAGAGGTCGATCTATAGGGGGGGGGGGGGGCAGGGGTGTTAGACTGCCCTGGGCGCTGGGTTAGAGGGGGCGCTGGTTATACCGAACATTTTTACTTGGGAATGAAATGTAAATGATTGTAAAAAATATACAATATCTACCAATATTTAGACTTTTATTTGTTTTGTATTTGTATTAACCTTGAATACCATATAATGTTATAAATACAGAATTTATAATTACGATGCACACTCAAAACACTGCTAATGGTACAGTAGCTAGTTAAGTACAGGTTTGATGTGTTTCTACTAAAACTTTTTACTGTTATTTACGCAAGCGCAAAACCACGTATGCAAGATACATTTATTACTGTTGGGTTAATTGTCTTGATGGGAAAAGGGAGTGGAAAAGGAGGGGGAGCAAATCACAATTCGTGCAACTACGTAGCTAGCACCAGAGTTCGCGCACACCCCAAAACCAATCTCCCCCCCCCCCCCAGCCCTAAAAATTTACAGGGTGGATAAAACTTCGAGTTTTCGAAAATTGGTTGAAAAACTCGAAATTATGATGCGTATTGAAATATTGAGAAGAAATATAATACTCTAGTTTTGGGCCATATAATGTAAGGATGTATGGAAATATGAATATTTGTGCCCCTCCTAAAAGTATGTTCTAGTTGCGCCACTGGGCAGGCGTATGTAGTTAAGAAGCTGGTTATTTGGGCACTTTATCAGCGACTTACAAAGAAAGCTAACCTAAAATGATATACGGTGACGGTTCTTCGCCATTAGCAGAAGCCAGACAATACAATATAGGGCCTACGAGTAAACTACTGCCATTATTTTCAAGTGTCCACAGTTCAAAATATTGAAGTGATCACACATTTCACAAAAGTGGCACGACGTTATTTTTGTCTGGCTATGTGAAAACAGAACACATACGAACTACAGAAATACGTGTAAAAGTCGCATTAAGGAAGCAAATACGTCTATTTGAAGTTTCGTGCGCAATATCCAGAGTAAAAGTGATATTTTTGACCAAACAGTGACTAGTGCGAAGAACTAAAAGCATTTTTTTTCTTTAAAACAACTCGATAATGCATGTATGCGTTAATGGAATTTTTAACAATAGGGCGATAAATATACGCAAGTGAATCAATGAAGCAAGTAAGAGGTTTCTTTAATAGGATGATTTGCAAAATCACTGAGACTTTTCTTTTTTTCTTACATCAACTGACTTTCTCGAAGTAATTTAATAGAAATATTATATTCTATAGTCCCCTCTGAAAGTAGGAAGAATCTAAGGCGAGCATTAGAAACTTGAAACCATAGTTAACTGTTTCTTTTGAGAATACTTACAGTTTCCTGTCACTTTATAATATAAACAAAACTACTTGGTTAACCATACTAAAAAAGTTTACATCCCAGGTCATCATAAATAATAAATTTTTAAAAATATTATTCTAGACAAGACGGTCTTCAATAGTACCATTTAATTGCGAACCATTTATAATGTACATTTTCATTATATGCTACACCAGTTGTAGGTTTCGTGACTTGCGAAAGAGTTAAGGCCCTTTCACACGAACAAATTTTGCTTCAGTCTTCCGTCAAATTTATTGAATTCAGTGTATTATTGAATGTCGTGTGACGCCATGCTGACGTCATAACCGCGGCCATTTTGTATTTCAATGCATTGAATGTCTTGAATTTTGTTAAAGATTTTCATTTCGAACATGTTAGAAATTTTCTTGAATCAAAATATTAAGAATCAGAAAAGAGGGTTTCTGGCATTATAAGTTTCAAGTAACATAATATTTGAGTACTGTATGCGAATTAAATCGTTATAAAAATAAATACATGCATAATTTCTTTTAAATAATACATGCTAAGGTAAAAAGAAACCAAACATTTTTGTGTCGTGCATGATAGATATTTGTAAAATAGTTACATTATTTATTTTGTGTATCAATTGTTTATAAATGGTGTGATAACTTTTCAAGTAAGTATTTGATCGTGTGAAAGGGCCTTTAGCGTTTCTTACCACTGTAGGTTGTGGACAGAAGCAATAATATGCTTTACTTTTAATAAACCTATTCTCCTAGGCCAGATATTCCACATGAGATTTGTTAGTATTTATAGAAATGAAAGAACAGAAAAACAAAAAAAAAAAAAAAAAATTATATATATATATATATAAATAAATCCGAAATGGGTTGAGCTTTCCTTTAAATCCGGGTTTTTAAAACTATGATTACAATTTTCCACGACTGGTGTTTATGCACGAAACAATGATAAATCAGGAGACTGACGATTAATAAGGGCAGATGAAAATGAAATCGCGGGAACACTTCCCGCTATCTACGAGGAAATATGTGATACAGCCTATGTAGATGCGCGAAAGAAGTGGCGCAAAATGTACCGACATTTAGTTCTCCAAGAATTTGTAGCTACACGTGTGTACGTGACGACAGATGGAGTTAAAACTGATGCCTCACGGCTTTGATAGTATAGCGCCGGATTATGTTCAGTGAAGGTACCAGCAGTGACAGGTGAACATGTTAAAACCATTTTACTAGCTGAAGAAAGACAAAGTTGATTTTGTTATCGGGAAGTCGAGATATTTTTGTAGCCTTTAAAGGAATAAAAACTGAATTGTTGACAAGGTGTTGCTGAACATACGAGATAAAACATCTGACGGTATGTTTTCACTGTCAGTAGAGGGCATTCGATGAACATACCCTAGGCAAAAAAGACCGCACGAATTTTCTTAATTAACATAAAAAAAATATTTTTTCTTTCATTTAACACAGCTGAGGTTTCGAATGAGTAACAAAAAAAAAGTTAAGGAGATAAGTGTTTTGGACACTGATGCAACCCGTACTTTAATAACGAGTATTTGCATTAATATGACTGACTAGTTGCTATTAAAATTTACATAAATGTGACCAAAACTGGGAAAGCTCCTAAAGAAATTGTGAAAGGTAGTTTACTTATGGTGCCAGACGATTGTCTCAGAAACAGTATCAGACAGATTTTAGTTTGCGATAATATAGCATACAACATATTGTCAGTTTGAATAAAACAGACATAGCGGTATCTAAATTTTTGCCGGCATAAGTACAAATGTTCTGCTAGCTAGACATGAAATTAGTTATACCAGGGTAGTGGACTTTAATGTTGCAAGGTGTGTGTGATTCATGACATTCCCGGATGGATTACACATTCGAGGTAGCCTTCATTGAAACTATTTGCTGTACATATGAAAGGCAAGTGAACCAAGATGCGTAGTCTTAAATCGCATCGTAATGGAAAAGGAAAGAAAAAAAAACTGTACAAAGCGTTTATTCATGTTTGATTAACAGCTTTTTCAATTATTTAGTCAATAAATATAAAAATCAGCAAAAAATACGAATCCGTATAAATTTTGTGTGCACCTCCAGCGAAAAAAAAAAAATTGGGAACATATAACTCCATAGCAATACACGTTTGGTACGATCACTTGTCTTAAATTAATGGTGAAACCAAATTGACTATTTTGTAATTTATACTCGTCGGGCGCAATATTGGCCAGGGAGTGGGAGAGGGCGGTCAGTAATGTCGACTCTTGCTAGTACAACACTTGCCTCATATCCTCAACTGGCGTCATAACGAGGCACAAGCAGGGTTTGCGATCAATAAGACAGAGTTTTTTATATGACAAGTGTCCGGCCTTGTCATTCCTGTACCGTGACAGGCACCGCGCTGTAGAGGAGCCACTGTTGGTGGCGCCTCTGGTGGCCGCTGCCGCAAGCATGCATTCTCTGGTTTCCCCTCCGTCACGCGAACTCGACCCACGACGCGAGTCGATTATCGATCACTTCCCCGCCTTCCTCCCCTCCTTCAACTCTCACCCACACCGCCTCGTACTCCCCCTCCCCTCCGCCCTGGTATACCGAAACACTTCGGGGTATGCTGACGGATGGTGACGTCGGTTCGCGACCGGGCGCGTTAATTAGCACGCGATTGCAAGCGGCAGGGTTCACAAACGAAGGCTAATTAATCCGCTTGTCGAGTGACTCTGTACCTTTACCCGTGCCATGATATTCAAGGACGGCAGGAGCAGGAAGCGGGGAGGTTGAAAACCACGCAGCTATGCGCTCAAAGCACCAAGTGACGGTAATGTGACATGCAGTGCTATCCTGACAACTATACCCACAACTATCAAGACGACGTGTGTGCTTTCCATCAACAGAGACGGGATGCGCACACAAAAATTGGAACGTTGTGATTATTTTTCACGCTACCAATAAGAAAATTATTCTAACGCCGACTTAAAAAAAATTTAAATGTCAGAAAAACAGACGTAAAAGCATTCATGTAAAGTCTGATCACTACTTCGAACGGGACTTTACTCCGTCCTCGAAAAACTTCCTACACAACGTTTGGGCGCCAACGTAGAACTTTACCTTTCTCTTGAAGAAATCTCTCCAAAATAATTTTAGATTAAAAAATATTGTGAACTAAAGTTACTATGAGACGATTTTGTTTATTCGAAATATCAGCAACACAGAAAGAATAACCTGATTTGAACGCCAAAGGGACAATCACAATCCTTACAGACGTTAAAGTTAATTTATTAAAATTTATTCTGGATATAGATATGTTTTTTCTTGTGGTACGGCAATTAAATAAAAGCAATAACTAATTTTTCCGGTACATAAATTTTAGCTTAACGTTTTGTAAAATACATATATAGAAATCAAAACACGATATTTGACATGATTAGCAATTCTGTGTCAAAGTTATAAAAACGTAACTAAGCAATTTGTTTCAACTCGTCTTTTTGTTCGTACGTAACTAGGATGTAATTTCTAAGTTATTTTTACTTCGTATAGTTAAGAAAAAATTGAATTAATAGCGAACCATTGTAACAACCAAATATTTGCGTGTTTTTACACAAGTGACTTTTTCGTGTTTCAGAAAAAACTTAAACAAAAAAAAAGTATAATTTTTTTGACACTTTAAAGACACGAAGACGCCGTGGTGTAAGGTAATATATGTACTCGCAAATGTTGTTCCTCAATTACACTATATTAACCTCGACAACTGCCACCAGTTTAGGAATACCGATATCACTCTGAGTAAGGTTAATTCTACTACAGGTTAGAAAGATCAGTGTTAAAAGTTTGGCACAGGGAAAATTTCTACCGCTTGAGCGCTGGTATCGGTAATGGGTGCAAACTGGCCAATCACAGAGCTTTCCTGGATTTTAAGTTGCATTAAGTTGATAATTTAAAACGGGAAATTGGTTTCTTTTCACTTTAAATTTAAATTAAATATTTTTTTTCATTGCCAAGCTTGTTTAAATTTAATTTTACTACGGTTTCGTATTCATCTGGTCCCTTAGCGATTGCAGCGAAACTAGCGGCAGAAATTTTCCCTGTGCCAAACTTTCCCATAAGAAAACACATTTTCTTTCCAACCTGTAGTAGAATTTACCTTACTCTGGGTACGGTATTTTATTTACTTCTAATCCTCTAATCAATTATATAGCACGCTAAATTATTAGGTGGTACCACTACTACCACATGTCTATTTGATAATGTATAACTGCGTGAAAATATTACATGCTCTTTACAGTTAAAGTACTATTAAGATCTTCACTTTCGCAATATCATTTGTAATAGTTTTATATGACAAATGCAAGTCCCACTAACTCAACCAGATACACGGCATAGCGCGTCTGTATAAGCTACAATGAGCCGCGCTTGGATTTTTGAACCAGTCGCCCAAGGACCGTTTAAGAAATGGGTCACGCAACTGTCAGCTCTATCGTGCAACTACACACCTCGCCATGGCAACTCCTCGTGTCGTAGAAGAGATGTGCACTTGTCACCGCCGACATCAACACAACGAATTGACAGTTCGCATGTTAACAAACTTGATATCGTTGTAATTAAAATGAACGCCACTTTTGCTATAAAAAAACAGCAGTTTTTTTTTGTGTAGCAAAGGTCGCTAATTTTCGGCATGAAATTCATTATTTTCAGATTTTTTTAAAATACAAAAATGCGTTCTTTTATGTATAACTTACAGCGTAGCCCTTGGCAAATAATTTCAGTGTAAATTATTTAGTTTTCTAAAGTTTGTTGGTTTTAGCTGTGTGTTATATGCAGCCGTAACACGTAAATTTTGACTATGACGTGCCACTATGAAAATACTACGAATGCTAAAAAAATTTCCACAGAAAGATAATGAAGTTACTAGTAACACCTACAGAGTTAAAAATATTTCGTAAGTATAACATCTGAAATTTTCACAGTTGAAAGGCCTTTCTAATCTAACACGTATAATGTATTGAAATTTTATTTACAAACAAGTCTTATGAATTTATTTGACAAAGTATTTTTGTATGATAAAGTAAACTGTTCTATACGCAAGTCCCACTAACACTCCATACGCACGGCATATCTCAGTACTATATATATATATATATATATATATATATATATATATATATATTTATTTATATTAACATATGTGTGTGTGTGCGTGTACGTGGTGGTGTGTGCGTGTACGTGGTGGTGTGTGCGTGTACGTGGTGGTGTGTGCGTAACAATTAAATTCTGCTGCACGTGTATTTAAAAACTACGTTAACTTTACACATTCCTTAACAGCACGTTTAAGACGACGTGAAACAGAAAGAAAATTAGAAAAATATAAAATCTTTAAAGATACCAATCATATTTAACATTTTTTGCTAACGTGATAGGTAAATATTTAATGGGAGTGACGAATTCATTTAACATAACATTTTGCGTTGTAATCAAATGCACGAAATTTCGACATCAAGACTATACAAGACGGGAAAAATTTGTGCTGAAAAGTTGGCAAAATCTGGTGCCTTAATTAGTTTTTTTTTTTAGAAATTTTTTATTTTATTTAAATTTGAAAAACATTTAAATTCATTAATTTACTTAGCACTCTCTTAGGGGGGCTTGATACATAAAAAAAAAGAAAATATAATAATAAATGTGCAAATTTGTTTTGAGTGTCAACACGGAAAAATTAGAAAAGATCAGACCTAGATAATACATGCTCCCAACTTCATTAATAAACATTTTATCAGAGTGACGTATAGGCCTACTTCAACGTAAAAAATATTGTCCGCCAGAATCTAAGGGACGTAAATTCGTCACCAGAAACTGTCAACCAACAAGTTACTTTGACATAACTTTTACGAAAAGCATTTTCTAAGACTGAAACTTATAAGATTTAAATAAACTATTTTACATTTAAATTATGAACAACTTTAAATATAATCCTATATGAACCCTAGCCTTTTAATAGAATATTTTGTTTATTGTACGGTTACAAAAATTATCCTGACATTCGTTTCAAAGTAAATAATTTGTTAAAATTACAAAAACAACCCATGTACTCTTTCGAATAAATAAACCTATTTACAGAGCTCTGCAACGCACTCGGCAATACAGTGGACAAATATTATTTTCTGTCTACTGGCTGAAATGTTTACGCCACTACAAACTTACAATATGTTTAGACTACAGCTCTGATTCATCACTTTTGTGGATAAATTTCTGTTTTCAAGTTGCGATGTATCAGTATTGCACTTATTTTTTTTTACTCAGTTTTCAACTGCAGTACTATGTTCTGAGTTGCATGTTTTTAATTACAACCACGTAAACGTTTTGCTTAAATTTAAGCTAAGTGCTCTACATTCTGTATTTCGACTCTCTGCAATGATTACTCAAATAAAGAATAGTACTTTATAAAGAAGCGCTAGCGTGGGAAAAATAACCTACCGGCTTGTGATTTAACTATTACGTCAACATACTTTGATTAACATGTTTAAAATTATCGTGGTAAATGTTTGTATTACACGTGCTTTCAGTCGTGGATACAAAAATATGTTCTTCATCTTCATACAGAATAATGTAAGACAGAAGAAATAATTTCCGTAATATCAATAAATACCCATACTAATCCACTGTCGATCTAAACAATATGAAGTAAAATTTTTCATTATTATTGATCAAGTGGAAATGTATCAAGTCAAACATTCTTCTATCGTCTAATTCACCATGCCTTGAAATGTTTGAAACTATTATGACTCTGCCATCAGAAACTTTCAGTGAAATATTTAATAAGACTTCCTTCCAATCTCCACTTATATGTTGTGGCAGCATATATTCGATGTCAGTAGAATTATATCTGCAATCTGATTGCTTGGGGTGACAAAATCACCCGTTAAGCAGGATTTACAACGATCCGTCGCGTCCGTCCGTCATCCGTCCGTCGATCACGTGACTTTTAGCCAATCAGGTGTCTGGAATAATTCTATCCGTCCGTCCGTCAAAAGCTTGCCAAGTTTTAACTTTTGACGGCCGGACGGGTGAAATTACAGCCTTCTAAAGATGGCGACGATCGTTTTAACTGTTTAATTTAATAAGAAGGCTGTGAATTTTTTTATATTTATTAGATGTCGCTGTAAATTATATTTCGTAATACGATAGTGATAGTTTTGGCATCCGTGAAAAATTAAAACGCCAAATGAAATTATTTTTACATAATGCTTACTCACATTACACCGTAAGTAATTTAATTAGTAAATACTTACACTCGTTAAATTTCTTTGTGACGAAGAACAGTGTTTGCAATTATAAGTAGCTATAGATTGAGTAAAAATCTGTAAAAGTAAATAATATATTTAATGGATTTTTTTATATTCCTCAGAAGTTTTCTGTTTGTACATTGGTAGCATTGCAAATTAAAGGATTAACGACGGACGGATGACGGGTTTTTGTAAATCGCTAGCATTTCTGACGGACGGAACAGGCCAAAAAACTGGCGGGCGGACGGATGACGGGCGGACGTGACGGATCGTTGTAAATCCCCCTTTATTCTCGCAGAATTGCACAAGCTATTCGATATTTGCTCATATAGATCATTCGAGATGAAGTGAGCACAAAAAATTTAACCTTTGGAAAATATCACTAGCTGCTGCTGCATACAATTCACAATTAGCTCTAGTTGCCTTACTGTTTGTCTGGTTGGCAGCGAAATCCCGCAATATAGTTCCGTGTATTTTCCTATTTAAATTCAACCATACTGAAACAAAAGCAACTTAAAATCGACATAATTGCATTTTATATAGGTAATACATTTTTATAAAAATCAAACTGTACAGATTCGTACTGACTTTACAATTTATCTTACATTACAATTTATCTTACACGTGCAAACATCAAGTAACGTGTCCACAGAGGTTAGACACCTCCCGTTGTTAGCCGTTAGGCGCGGAACGATACAAATTAGTTGAAATTATAACTTGAGCAGGTATTTTTTGAGTGCTCACTTTACTCCGAACCGTTTATAGTTTGATTCCAATTCAAGCACAACACATTTACTGTAAATTTTATAAATGTTACGAAGCAACAAACAGCAATTCAATCATCAGTATACTGACTGCAACCTGAGTGCAAGTAACGTAGAACAATAATATCAGAAGTGCTAGCAGCACACAACCGTGCGATAATGCAGCCTATGTCCTTGCCTGCGATAGGACGTACTATCAACTAGCAACGTTAAGGCACAACTTTTCTACGATATCTCATTGTTGTCTTAAGAACACACAAACACACACTCATACCATTCTAAAGGTATTGTCTTGGTCTCAAAATCCAAGGGCTTAACACATATTTACCGAATAATATATTATTTCTACCTAATTTTAATCTCAGTACTGTTACATTATCTGTATTAGCAAATTTCCTGACCTGACAGCACTGATGGAAACTCTTCAACAGATATCGCTCATTTGGGATAAAGTGAGCACAAAAATTTAACCTTTGAAAAATATCACTAGCCATTTCTGCATACGTTAACTATGGTTCTCTTACTGCTTATATGGTTGGCAGCAAAATAACTCAATATAGCTCCGTATATTTTCACATTTAAATACAACAATACAGAAACTTATTCAACCGAAATCGACATAACTTTATTTCAGATAATTAATAAACTTTTTTATTAAAGTCATACTGACTACACAATTTATCTTACACGCGCAAATATCAAATGACATGTCCTGAGAGGTTAAACATGTTCCGTAACTAGCCGTTGCACGCGGAAAGGTACGAATTGGCTGAAAATAGAACTTTATCAGGGCTTTAAGGCCTTGTTCCCGAGTTTTTTTTTTCAGACTAGTGCCAATAACTCAAATATTATTTAACCAAAAATTTTGAAAAAACTTTGAGTTAATGTGCAATCACACTATGCACAATACTGTGGACGCGTTTTTAAAAGTAATGTACCATTCGCCAGCAAAAAAATAATTTCCTTCATTTTTGCTTATTTTCACGACGAAAAACGTGGTACTTCGGGTAATGAAATCTAAAAAACCGTTCAGTATAATTCTACAAAAAAATTCAGCTACAAATTATAACATATAAGTGTCAAAACTATGCAGCGAAATTTTGATATGAGTATTAGGTAGCAATAAAAAAATATTTTCGAAATCACTGCAAAACTCCGTAACAAGGCCTTAAGTATTCACTTTATCCCGAATCACCTATAAATGGGCGATGCGGCATGACAAGGGTTCGGCACTTCTTCATACTCACGTCATCGCACCCCTCACCAGCAAAATATCTTCACCTCAACTATTTATACTTTGCGATACAAATGTAAAAAATTTACTGTATTAATAACTGTGGTGTGTACACGAAAATGACATATATAATATATACAGAATAAGTACGCATGGAAAAAGTTTCATGGAAAGTGATGGGCCACACAGTTTGATTTTAAATTTTAGAATAAAATTAGAGGAAACTAGCGACGTACGAAACCTTGATTTACTTCAAGAAATGCTGAATCTGAAATAGAACGTTGTATTTAACGGTGTAACCTACGCGCTATGAGGCTCAGAAGTGACGGGGCTGTAAGGGCGACTTTGAACCGCGCACCAAGTGTCGTATCGTCCCAACGAGCCAAGCGCTGAAAGAGAGTGCATGATTCCCGGCTATTAATATTTACTATGGGACTTCAAGGCGGTCGCCGGTGGAGGATGTTTTTATGTGTGGGCGAAAATCGATGAGGAGCTACAAGCAACGCCTGCCTGCACTTGTATTGTTTTGTCGCCACTATGCCCAAGTCACACACGCGCGCGCGGTGCACCTTTAAATTTATTGAACCCGTCACTGTAGAACATATGAACCTCGATTTCGAACGAATTCGTTATACATATCTTGAGAACAACCGTCTCAAAAATCTGTTTACAACCAAGTTTAAGGGCTCTGAAATAATGCTTACAATGTGCGTGTTGTCTTAAAGTCCTCTTCACAAGAAGTCTGGGGTGTGTTTTCTTTCTGTAGGATACTTCGAGCACGCAGCACGAACTACGTGCGTCAGCCAGGCGACCGCCTTAAGGGCGCGGTCTACCACAGTTTTCATCACCATTTTTTTTTTATTTGTACCATATATTTTTTCCTTATTCTAGACACAAAATGTGACTAAATTTGGCTCTTAAGAATTTTTTTTTTTTATTTCTCATAGTTTTTGCGTAATGGCTTGTTAAAGTCATATTTTGCATGTTTCCGTTTTAAGGGCTACACTAAAACTAACCGATATACCAAACTAAAAAAAATTACAGTGGATAAAGACATTGCAGGCTAGAATGTTACACTCATAGAAATAGAGAATAAAAATTATTTGTATTTAAAAAAAAAATTATTGAATTTATAAAATATTTATTTTCCGATTTAGCATATTTTTAAAATTCAAATAATTTGTATTCTTTATTTGTATTAAGTAGATAGGTTATGTATGTTCTGGGACACAGGGTTCAGGGTGAGGTGCTGAGGTGCGCGGCCGCCATCTTGTTTCCGGCGGCCATCTTGTTTCCGGTCGCCATCTTGGATTACATCACTTTCAAAATTTTCCAAAATTTCCCAAAATTAAAAAAAAATTTCAAAATTAAAAAAAATCTAAAAAATAATTTTACATCCATCCACCATCTTGGAATAATACCCCCCCCTTCCCCCATCCCCCCCCCAAAAAATAATATATTTAGTTCTAGGAATGGCCACCAGGGGTTTGAGACACCATTTTTTTCTCACTTGATTCTACTCCACCTGTATACATATGTGCTTAAGGGCGATGTGTAATGTACCATAAGCAGGACTCTCGCCCCTATCACCAATATTTTAATGCATGCCTCCAGGCAGCGAGATTGACAAGTCTTGACAAGTATTATATATTAACAAAGTAATTTAATTTCATTTTGTTATTTCTTTCAATTATTCATTTATTGTAATTAAGATGTTGCTGACTACCACCCTCCCCTTTTACCCGGGCTTGGGACCGGCAACACTACTACTATTCTAAAGTAGTGCAGG
>PNEQ01038946.1:0-52291 GCA_003012365.1 Medauroidea extradentata | reverse complement strand
GGTCGTTTGCAATTGATGTTGTTTCACTAATGCTGTATTCAAATAAGAAAATACACGGGACTACATGCAGTTATTCGCTACCAACCATACAAACAAAAATGTAACTGTTGTTAATGTTGGCTTATATGCAGTAACGGCTAGTGATTTTTTTCAAAGGTTAAATCTTTAGTGCTCACTTTATTCCGAATGGCCTATACTTATTGTGGCATTGCAAGATTAATTTTATTTTGTATTTTGTTGTGCAACTTAGATTCAATTATTTCTTGAAATTTATATGTATTTTGCTAATATTCCAGCTAAGTGATATTTTCTTTTAATGGTCTCGGTTTCGGAAAGGGAAAGGAGAAAAACGTAGTCACGAGTTATAGTAGTTCAGAAAAGCCTAGAAGTCAGGGCATAATCAATAATACTATGGCCAGTTGGTCTTGTGTGGAGGTATCGTTAAGCTTTGTTTTTGTGTTATGCTTTTCTCCAGTTAGGTTTTTGCATTGTTTCAAGGTTACTACGCAGTGTATTTTTCAAATGGGTTCTAGAGGGGTCAGTGATATTGTAATCACTTGAAGTCAGCACAACCAATGGGAGTGCAGCCTGTAATGATGCATATGACCCTTTATAGATAGTTTTGCCTCCGCCATAGAAGTAAACAAATTAAGACACTGACGCTGATGGTCATATTGGAACTGTGACCTATTTTTATTATAATAATGTATTAGTAAACAAATCAAGACACTGGTGAAAAAGGTCGTGTTGTGCGGATGTAGCCCAAATTTTTCAACTTTTGTGACGTACTAGAAGAACAAACCTTACGGTCATGTCACGGGGCTGCGACCCAAACTTATAATGAATTTAGATTAATAAAATTAGGTTCAGATGGTAGTGTCGAAGGGCTTTAGTCCAAAGTTGTAAAATAGTATCGGGAGTGGCAATGTAACATGTAGGAGCAGCATCGGGGCATTTTCTTCTGTAATATTTTTTCTGACATTTTCTGGACTCTTCACAAAATTGTTTTCCACTTGTACGCGTAGGTCATTGGGTGCAAGTTTCTCTTTTAAATTTAACACAGCATATGAAGCTACAATGCAAACAGTATTTCCGTTCAAACTTTAAATACTTGTAAACTTAAAAGTGCTGCGTTTTGATACTGACTCTTTCCAGTAAACTGGAAATGAAGCTTAAATAAACCGGGAATATTTTGGGAATTCAAGTTTCATTTCTGGATGTACACCTCTGAGACAATTAACTTCAGAACAGTGTTAGCTCTTCAGGATAAGACACAGTGATGCAGCAGAGATCTGAATAACTACCGAGGTCAGGAAACCTCTGTCCACTTTCAACACCTCTGTACATGTAGGTCCAGGAGGACTGACATGTAATATTTTGTCACTGCAACGAAGGGCAGAGGGTGTTGGGAATATCACTGTTAGCATCCGAACGTCTTACTTCTGTACCAAAATGTAATAATATATATGTACACTCATGGCAATTTAGAATTACTGTAAAATGTTTGCCTCCAGTAAACACACACACAGTGATTTTACGTACGATACTGTTCTGCTTCCCGTTAGTATAAAAAAAGTATTTGCTCTGTTTTAACACGACTCCTTTGCGTAAGTACTTTTCAAATGGATGCTCTCTTCTAAGTTAGATAAAAAATTTGCTGAAGTCGACTTGCAATACAGTGCTCCTTGCATATACTGGACATATAACCACACGTTTAATTACACTAGATCCCCGATTTTACGAACCCTGGATTTAACAAAGGTAGCGATTCTACGAATACAATCTCAGGAACCCCCAAAAAATAACAAAATTCTATGACAAAAAAAGTTGTAAGGAATTACATTGACAATGAATAAAACATACATTATCTAATTCACTGCATTAAAATATGAATTGTAGAGGTGCAGTTATTACTTGGTAAGTCACAATATTAAAAATAAAACAAAAATAGTGAAAATCCGTTAAAAAATGTGACAGTGACCGTTTGAAAACCGCGCAGCGGTGGCGCCTGTGCCAAGCCGACCGGCCGTCCTGTCTCCACCAACTACGACGTTTTATGTTCTATATTGAGGTCGTACTATAGCCGCAAAGTTCCAGCATATGTGCATTTAACTATAGTACAGCCTCCTTCTAGGTTGTTTCACGTCATATCTCTCTTGCCTCGCGCCGAATGCGTTTAATTTTTTACACGAACCCTATAAATAATAGCGTGATATAATTTTTCTTTATTGGGTTAACACCATACGTACTTGAAAACAATTAACTTGGCGCATAATTTGTTTAAACAATGCGTTACTGCGAGTCGTAAAACGTGCATTTCACAAGTGAACACGATAGTAGCGCTACCTATGACCCACATGTAGAAACATTTGTCTCCGGGTATGTCGAACTTGAAAAATAAATAGACGTTCGTGTATTATGTAATCCCGGAACTCCTAATTTATTTTTACCGCATATGCTGGCTGTGAAAGTGATTATTTGCAACCACTTATATATGTAATTCTCGACGATTTTAGGTTGAGAACGTCACAAAATGCAGTTTGTGGAACATTGAACGTCGGAATATGCTACGGTGCCGCTATCTATCTTCCATTTTGTGAACGTTCATGCAGTTGCGATATCTGTCCACGCTGCACGCTACTTATATCTACGTTCGTGTACATATCTTCAAACGTCGAGGGATTGCTTTAACGTTAAGTTATATAAAACTGCGCATTGAATAAATACATCTGCTTTTTCCTTCTTTCTTTGTGAATAATTTACAAGGGCATTGTGCTAGTAAGGAATGCCTACTTTTTTTTTCATTAAACGCTACGCAAATCTGGCAATTCGCTCGCGAGAAGGCACTCGGCAGCTCGGTTTTTTTCATTTTTTTTAGGACACAGGTCGGGCATATCTATTGTTTAGCAGTGTTCTTTTGATCGTAAGACGTCTGTCTATTGATATAAATTATATTTCAACTATCACTTGCTTTATTTTTCCGTTAAATGCTACGGAAGCAGGGCTATTCGCTCGAGAGAAGACACTCGGAATCTCGATTTTCTCATTTTTTGGGGACAAGAGTTGGTCATATCTACCGCTCAATAGTGTGACGTCTGGCTACTGATATCAATGTACATATTTACTTTAACTCAAATTTGAAAGCAAACTTTTAGATTGTACAACACTGAAAATATGTATCGTGGACAACAAATACGCATCTGTTGATGAATGTATTACATATATGCTCATTATACAAGCTGCTTTCAATTTAAGTAAATGTTGCTTAAATAACAGAAACCCAAGTAGTTAGATTACTTTAGTGTTACCTACTTAAGTAAGAATAACAGCAACTTCATCTGTCCCCCTGCCGTTGATACATTACAAAAAATAATATTTAATGAAAATGCACATCTTGTACCGTATTTTTCGTATATAATGCGATAATTTTTTTGCCGATTTCAGTGGTCCCAAATCACTATTCGCATTATATGCGGGGTCGCATTATATTGGTGCGCAAAAGGATAAATAATCCCGGAGTCTGCCTATATGTTGTTTTTGGGCGACGCAGTGTCATGACTGGGAGGGAGGTACAGCGGAACCTCGTTAAGACGAAAATACGGCCATAACGACAGTATTTTGTGCACCGTCAATTTCTGTATTAAATACAATGTTAATTAATTCGTTAAATACGAAAGCATTCTCACGGTTGCATACGTTGTGACAGAAAAACAGCAATACGTATGCAGAATGCGTCACGTAAACAACTTGGTGCGCTCCGAAGTGAACATCAAGAGTTGCGAGAAAGAATTGATTGTACATAGCGTCCCGCACATCTGGGGGTGCGCTCTTGCCGCAAAACTCAGAAACGATAATCCTGACGGAGCAAGCATCACAGCAATACGCTGAGATCGATACTTTGCGCTGAGTCGACTCTATATCGACGCGTGTACACACAAAGAAAATTGTGCTACCTTGTCTCCTGGCGGTAGCAGTCCCGCCCAACGCAGCCCTGTTATGTCTGCAAGATAGCGTTATTTATAAAACTTAGCATTCAGATGAGAATTATTTTCTTTTGTGCATACACAAAAAATTTTTTCCGTAATGTTTCGAAGTGCGTATACTGTGCCATTGTTTTAACGCATGTTTTAGTTTCACGAAAGCAGATGAATAATCAACACGGCATCGTCATTCGTCCACGAATGTTACTGTATACGTTAAGGTATAAATGTGAAACTTTTTTAATGTGTTTATAAGACATTTCCATTACGTCGCTAAGAATATAGTACCCCAAAAAGTGTTTGTTTTTGGAAAAAAAAAATATTGAAACTTTAGGTTTTTCGAAAAAAAATATCATTTTGAAATTTTATTGTTTTTTTGTTGAGAGGTAGCAATAGCGTGAACGTTTACAAAATGTTGTTAAAATCGTTCCAGTGGTGCTTCTATTATAACCACGATGACATAATGTAAGTGCAATACATTTGAAGCCAGTCCAGACGCCAGCTAAGCAGACGTGGGCTACTAGCGTAGCGTAGGTCTGGCAACGGTGGCAACAACACTGACATCACAGTGTGTGCATTCCAACCGCCTTCTCCTTCTAGACTCGCTTCCCATCCTCTTGTTTACCGTTACTGGTCTGCATCATTCCCTCCCCCCGCTGCTTTCCGCCACCCCTTCCCAATCGTTTGCTCGCATGCTCTACACTCTAGATCTTCTTTCGTGCCGCCGGCTGCTACACCCAACACTACCTACCCGCACGGCCCGAGCCTCGGCGCAAAGCATTCACTGTATCACATTATACGGCCATGCAATTTTATTTCCCGATTTGAGTGGTTCAAAACTGCCATTTGCACTATATGCGAGGTCGCATTATATGCGGAAAGATACGGTAATATAAATATTACTTTTGGCATTCCCATTTCTGTTATTTCATGCATGAAGATAAATATTACATACACTGAACATTCAACGTGACTGTTTCAAACAATGGAATCTCGGTGGCTGAGTTTGATGCTTCACACTTGTAGCGTGCCTCGTTGTCAGTTACATTTGTCAGGATAGTCACTTCTGCAGACACAGAACGGTCGTTCACTTTTGTCACTGATGATATCTGTAAAAACATTTCACATGATTTGTTGACAAAGAAATACTTTCGAGAATATGAAAGTTTTAACTTTATTTTAAAATTACAGAAAATTAACAGTAAGTTGACTAAGAAGTATTTTAACTTTATTTAAGATGAGTGCAAATTTGTTATTACTGAGCATGTTTTACAGCTGGTATATGCAAAGCAAAAATAATTTTGCTTGTTGAGTTAGAAGTATATAATTAGTATGTTTTTAATTTTGTGATATTTATAATAAACAAATGTACATTTGATTTAATGATTTACAGTAAACTATTGAACATTCAGACATCAGTCACATAAACTTTCAGACTGACCAGAAAGCTGAATGAACATATGGGAATGGTACAATTATAGTTTCTTAATTGGAACTTATTACATACATACAAGATATGTGTGATAAGTAATACAAATATATGTCTTTTGGGAAGGTCTAAAATTCATGGTCTTTACTGTGCAAGTGGTTATGTTGTCTTAAGTAAGTTTACCAGAACCTTTTTTTCTTCTCCCCCACATGTCTGAAAATATCGCTAGGTCTCAAATGTGATTCTGCTTCAGCGCTGTACTCGCTGACCAGCTTAGACCATTTTGACCAGAGTGATCACATGTATGGCATCTCAGCTATTCTTTTTCCAAGCATACATATGCAATTGCTGCTTAACTTTTGATATGAATTTGAATTGTATCTGCCAAATTATTTTACTACTTTTGTTCAGCTGTGTGCTCTTCGGCCTACAGTGAAGCAACAAGAAATGTGTGGTAGGTCAGTTACCCATAATTAGAGACACTTGTTTTTCGCAATACGTGAAATTGTGAAATTTTTGCGAAATTTGCCACTTCTGTTTGAAATCACGAAATTGATCACTTATGTGCAAAATTACAAAAGGAATTGCGCAATTTTTGAAGTGTTCCATAGTAAACTACGTCTGATTTGAGATATCTATTATACGAATTGATAAAATCAATTTTCGACCCCGAAAGCGAGTTTCGAGTCTATCAAAGAGACATGAAAATGGCGGTTGTTTGGGTTAAGTAACACAATGTGTTTGTTTATCCTAGTGATTAAATTTTTTTCGCAGGAATGCCAGAGAAAAACAATGAACAAAAGCCTCTCCCACTGCAAAAATTCAAAACGTAGCAAATTGTAGGAAAGTTAAGGAAGTGGATGTGAAGATACTTTCATGCTGTCACAAACCTTGATAAAAATTTGAATCGTACTTAAATAAAATTAATCTGAATGGTTAATTTTGCTTAGAAAAAAACAAATCACAAATTCAATTCCCCACATTTCAAAAGCAGGCATTGATTTTAGATGATTATATTATAGTGCTTCTGGAAAAAAAAATCTGCCATAGTTTAAAAGGAAGCATAGCAATATCTTGGAAATGGTGTAAGTCTTGGACATCCCTTGGAGCCAGTCAAAGTAGCACTTAATGCAGTTATTTGGCTTGAAATCGTAAAATTTACTTTAGCATATTGTACTTGTACCATTAATGAAACAAGTTAGGCTTTATCTCAGTTTTTAGTACAGTATTGATAATTAGGCAGGACAATTATTCAAGGTATGTCAGTATGTACTTGATTAGTTTTCTGTGTTGACAGCAAGCAAAATTTAAGTCAAATTTATGTTTTCAATACGGCAGTAAAGTGAATATATTGGGAGTACTGCTATCCTAAAAATCAAAATTATATGTTGTTAAATAAGTTGAAAAACTGTGTTATATTGAGCAACGAAACACTGAATTGTATCCAAACAAAGAAATGACCAGTAATTTTGTATTCTATTCAAACAGCTGTGATACTGAAGTTGATTTTCAGGGTAACATTATTCCCAATATTTTCACTTTATTGACAAACTGAAAAAACACATAGGCCTATTATCTACTTTTTTTTTATTAGATGCCACCACACTAAATTGACACACTCCATCCTGACACATTCTGTATAACACTTGTGTTCAAGGCTGTAAATCAGAGACAGTTCAAGAGTAACACAAGTATGTACTCACTTTCTTGTCGTTCTTGTACCACGTGATCGTGGCAAGTGGGTTTCCACCCGAAGACACACAAGATATTTTTTGCACTGTGCCAGCTGCTATGCTAACACCTTCTGTGTATCCATGGATAATAGGCTGACTAGGAGGGTCTGCAATAATACATTGTAACTTAGTCGTATAAATCTGTACATTTGTATGTTTGTAGGCTAAACATATTTCATTTAATTTCTGTGTTCCAATTAGTAGAATTCCATTACAAAAATGGTCTTGAGAGACTACTCCAATACTCTTTATGGCAGTTTGTGGTATTCTTGGCATGACCAATCCTTAGTTATGTGAGCTGCAGGATATAAAAATGACTTGTGGCATAACAGAACCTGCAGTATAATGGAGCATAGTATAACAGGTTTCTGTTGGTCAGTTTTATTTCTGTGTTCTCGTTTTAACCAAGAAAGGTTTTCACATAATTTAAACTGTAAATCTAAGGTGTTAAAGTATTTCAGAAACACATGCAACTATTATTTTACTATGACTGACAACCAGAAATATTTTTGAGTAGCCTACTATACTAAAAATTTTCTTGTATAGCTAAATAAAGATGTTTTGGTTTAATACTAGCAATGGGAGTGTTTTGTCAAGAACATTTTCAACAAAAGATACAACGTACAATTATTTACAGAAAGGAGCTAATGTAATAGACCTGCACAGCATTAACTATTTTTTTCCGGTATGAGTAAAGTTTTGTAAACAGATATTGTTTTGATTCATTTTTAGCTATGACAAAAAGTCTCTTGACAGAGAAATTTCATCTCGTGCCATTAGAAAGAAAGGACCTATTCTAATGTAGTGATTATCAGTCCTTGCTTTAATAAGATGGAAAATGTCTGTGCCAGTGTACATGAAGTAACAAACTGTGATTACAAGTTATGGACCAGTCAGACTTGATTATATCCTGCCGGACAGGGAAACAAGCAACTAACTTGACAGACACAAGTTACCTATTAAGTTTCTTTCAAGTGTTGAAATGGAGCATTTTTGGTCTCGTAAAATTAAAATTGGATCTGATATTCGTGAAGTAATTTACCATTGTAAAAACGTAACGATAAGTAAAGTTTCTACAAGTGAAGAAAAATGTAAATTATTAAAGTGCGTCCTTCCGTTAGGTTACTCACTGTAAAGTCAGAACTTTTGAAGCTTTAGTTACTTTACCGGTATTTCCTTCCAACCAATTTAAGTATTTCTTTCACTGATTAGTATAAAACATTATTGCAAATGTAATAAATAGTGTACACATTTCAGAGAGAGAATTCAAACATTCATATCTAAGGACAAAACAAAATAAATTTTGAGTGTTATTCTTGACAATGCATTCTTCAAAGTTAACACTATGCACTGAAAAGTTTACAACTTACAATTTACCATGAAGCAAAATGTACTGGATAAGCAAAGATAACGTACACAAGACGTTGATTGTGTGAGTGCTGACAACATTTTCAGTGAGTTGCATGTTGAGACCGTGGCATATAACAACTAGTGATCGCCTGTTGGGGCCCACCAAGGCGGTAATGTTGGACGTGGTTATCCAGCCTCCCTCCGGGCTCACCACCGTACGAGAAGTTGCGTTGCGGATATGACGACCGGCAACCATCCACTTGATCTCTGCTGGTGGGTTGCTATTGGCAGTTGTGCATGTCAATGGGACAGAGTCCCCTACACGTGCTTCTGTCGGTCCTGATATGGTCACTTGAGCGGGAGCAACTGTAAACAGATTTTATTTTTGTAAACAGGTTATTTGAATAATTTATCTTTCCCTTAAGCCTTATCTTCATGATATAGTTAACCTCAAAGGAAAATGTCAACTGATATTTTATGTGACAACAGTTATCTTATGAGGCTCATAAATTATTAGACCCAATATGATTGATATGTAGTGTGAATAAAATGGATTGAACATTGATTAGCTATAGATATTTAAAGTAAAATAACATTCAGTAATATACGAATTTTTATGATATAACTGCAACAGTGTTCACTTAACGAAACTGCTGTGATAACTGTAGAACTCTCACAACAGCAAGAGTGTCAAAATCAAAGCTGCTAATATGGTGAGAGTATTGCAAGAGTTACTATCATGAAAGTAACTATCCTGATTTACTACCATTGTGAAAATGATCGTTTTGTATCAGTTATCCTCTCGTAATTTCATATAGCAATAAAAGTTACAAGAAAATCAAGTACTGAAGATAGCCGGATGAAATTTGTCGTAGCTCTTATAAAATGAGGTACGTTATTTTTCAGAAAATGAAAGAGGAAACAAATGTAAAATAATTTGATCAGAAGTAATATTTTTACTATAAATTGTAGCTTTTCTCACACAGCACGGTGAGTTCAATTTCAGTCTTCAAGGGTGCAGGACTCATTACATTGGAGGCCTCGCAACGATACTTGGCCTTGTTGTCACTGGCATCTGCAGTGAATGTGTAGACGTTCTCGGAGACCCGGCCAGCAGTGCGGTAGGCCATACGGATCTGCTCTCCATTCTTGTACCATATCAACTGGGCAGGAGGGTTTCCACCCCGCGACCTGCACACCAACTCCACTGTCTGCCCCCGCCGTATCGTCTCGCCTTCCGTGTACCCGTCGATGTAGGGGAGGCCTGGTGGATCTGCAATGTGATGTATATTTCAATAAGGGTTCTTCCTGCAAAACAACTTGATAAACACCTTTTACAAAATGCAAGCTACATCATATTCTCATGCAAGATGGCCCTCAAACTAAATCTCATGGGAGAATATCTTGTGCAGGATTAGAAGATACAGTATTCCAATATGTAAGAGAGTTTTGTACTAAACGAGTGATCCTGCTTGACTTTCACTGCTAGTCATGTGACCAGATGTGCATCATCCGAAATGATAGAAGGAGAACACTGTCTATAGTTGTACAAAGAGAACTGAGGTAACATAATTTTTTTTGCAAAAAAGAATTAAAATAAATTAAGTAAGACTAAAAAAATATTTTGGGAATGCAAGATGGACACAGTGCCATGAATTATTAAGATGTAACTAACTTAATCTAAACATAACGTCTGTGAAGTATTTACTTATTGATGTTATAAACCACCTGTATAAACAGAAATCATGAACTTTTCTCGTTTAAGGCATAGTTTTGCTCTTTAGCTTGCTGTTGTGTCAAGGTCTTTTCACCACCTAAGAGAGTGAATTTCGAAAAACCCTTAAATCATGTTTTAGACTACTTTACTGGTGTCTCTTAAACGTGAAAAACACGACAATAGCCCGCTGGGTTCAAGATATATCGACGATTAATTGAAAACACTTTTCACAATGTTTCACCTCTTTTCACCTCCTTAGGTGGCGAATTTCGAAAATTCCTGAAATAATTTTTCAGGTATTTGAGAAAGCATCAATACTAAACAAAAATGACGTCGCTACATAAAAATCAATGGGATCAATATATACTGATTTTGAATTGAAAATGCATTTTACCACTTTTTTAACCCCTTTAGGAGCGAAAAACGGAAAATATATTTTAATGGTACTTGGGATATTTACAAAATCATCAATTTAAAGCAAAGAGCACTTTGATATTTCGATTGATTTAATAGATATGGAGGTATAATCGAAAACACATTTCACGTATTTTCACCCCCTTAATTAATAAATTTAGAAATGTCTTTGAGTTCTGTCATAGAAATTTGTATTTGTAACCAACTAAAGAAAAATTCACGATGATAGCCAATTGTGTTTCAAAGATATAGACGATTCATAAAAAACACATTTTGCCCCTTTTTACTGCTTGAGAGTCGAATTTCAAAAATCCTAAAACTACTTTTTGGGTATTTACGTAAGCAATACTTTTAAGTGAATACCAACTCTTCATAGATATCGATAGTTAATTGGGAACACATTTGAGGTCTTTTCAGCCCCTTAAATGTTAAATTTCTAAAAATACTTAAATTGGCCAATATGCATTTTTGTGAGTGTCCTATTAAAGTAAAAATCACGATGATAGGCCGTCGAGTTCGAGCTCTATCAACGTTCTATCGGAAACACGTTTCACCCCTTTTCGCTCCCTTAGAAGTCGAATTTTGAAAAATCCCTTCGTAATGCCCGCCTACGACCTTAGGGGAAAAGACACAAAAAATTTCACGATTCTAGGTTCAGTGGTTTGGGCTGCAACTTGATATGTCAGTCAGTCACAGTCAGTCAGTTAGTCAGTGTTAATTTTTATGTACAGAGACTAGCAGTCCCCCGCGGCTTTGCTCGCGAGTATTATTCGTAACTGGTAATGTTTACTTTAGTTAAAAAACCTCTTTATATACAAGATTGGTACTTCAGTCATCAAGAGTTAGAATGTTGAACTAATTCTGCAGCAAGATAAGTAGCTATAGCTGTCCACGCGAAAAGCAGTCTTAAGATTGTCCCTGCCACTAACAGCGACTTCGCCTGGGCCTTATTTGTAGCCCTGCCAATTTGACGTTGTGGGGTAGTTATAGATACCTAAAGTAAGAGGTTAATCGAATGAAAAACATCTGTTTACCCTGTTCACAACCATTGGTGACAGTGCCTTCAATTACATATTTTCAAAATATTCACTTGAACTTAAATGCCACTACAAAGTTTCAGTGGGTAAAAGTTTCGCGGAAACGTATTTGGTGCCCCAAACTTGAGATTAGTGAGATGATATATTGGAGTTTTTGTGTGTTAGAATTTAACGTTTACAGGCAGCTTTTAACGAAATTCGAGCCCAGAACCTCCCGTAATTTAGACCTAAGTAACAAACAACTGTGTCACGTAACGTCGAAATAATTCATGAAAATAAAATTTAATTTAAAAATGTCCCGGGATCATAGAGGTTGTACAACACCACATATTGATAGGTTACTGTAGAGTGAAACTCCTGTAAAGGTTATTTCTCGCTGCTCATTTCCGCTTTTCTGATCATCTGCCTAATGTTGGCCAACTTAGTTTTATTCTTAATAATCATGTTATCTTATAAAGTAAAAAAAAGTACATATGTATATATTTTTAAATACTTACGTAAGCATCACTCTAATGCAAACAACACCTCAATATCGCTACTGGTTAGATAGATATCGTGAGTTGATGGAAAACAAATTTTGTGTTTTTTCGCCCTTTTGAGTGACGAATTTCGAAATATTTTAGATTCACATCTTAGACATTTGTATAAGTATCCAACTGAAGTGTAAATCACATTGCTAAGCCATTCTGTCGAATCAAAATCAATCATTCACTAAAAAAACACATATCACCCCTACACAGTACTGACAAATCGAATTTCAAAAAATCTTAAAACCGTTTGCAATCATTTCTGTAATCATCATCCTGAAGCAAAAATTAATTGTATATCTTGACGGGTTCGATAGATATTGAGGATTTATTAAAACACATTCATGGTCTTTTCACCACCTAAGAGAGTAAATTTCGAAAAACCCTTTTATCATGTTTTAGAATACTTTATTGATGTCTCGCAGGTGTGAAAAACACAACATTAGCCCGCTGGGTTCAAGATATATCAACGATTAATTGAAAACACTTTGCA
Organism: Medauroidea extradentata; assembly: GCA_003012365.1. Lineage (NCBI taxonomy): Eukaryota > Metazoa > Arthropoda > Insecta > Phasmatodea > Phasmatidae > Medauroidea > Medauroidea extradentata. Next base: position 39,611 of record PNEQ01038946.1, on the reverse strand, counting down.
CCACTTTTCGCCCCTTTTTACCTTCTTAGGTGGCAAATTTCGAAAATTCGTGAAATAATTTTTCAAGTATTTCAGTAAGCATCAATCTAAAACAAAAATGACGTCGCTATATAAAAATCATTGGGATCAATATATATCGATAGAGATTCTGAAACACATTTTACCTTTTTTTTTAACCGGTTTAGGGCCGAATTCGGAAAATATATTTTAATGGTACTTGGGATACTTACAAAGCATCAATTTAAAGCAAAGAGCACTTCAATATGTCAATTGGTTCTATAGATATGGAGGGATAATCGAAATCACATTTCACGTATTTTCATCCCCTTAATTAAAGAATCTAGAAACGTCTTGGAGTCCTGTCATAGACATTTGTATACATAATCAATTAAAGTAAAAATCATGATGATAGCCAATTGTGTTTCAAAGATATAGATGATTAATAAAAAACAAATGTTGCCCCTTTTTACTGCGTGGGGGTCAAATTACAAAAAACCTAAAACTCCTTTTTGGGTATTTACGTAAGCAATATTTTGAAATGAATACCAACTCTTCATAGCGAAGTATTCAATAGATACCGATAGTTGATCAGAAACACATTTAAGATCTTTTCACCCCCTTAAATGTTGAATTTTGAAAAATCCTTTAATTGGCTAATATGCATTTTTACGAGTGTCCTATTAAAGTAAAAATCACGATGATAGGCCGTCGGGCTCGAGCTCTATCAACGTTTCTTCGTAAACACATTTCACCCCTTTTCACCCCCTTAGAGGTCGAATTTCGAAAAATCCCTTCTTAGTGCTCGCCTACGACCTGAGGGGAACCCCCACAAAAAATTTCACGATTCTAGGTTCAGTGGTTTGGGCTGCAGTTTGATAGGTCAGTCAGTCAGTCAGTCAATCAGTCAGCTTTAATTTATATATATAATTTATATATATATATATATATATATATATATATAGAGAGAGAGAGAGAGAGAGAGAGAGAGAGAGAGAGAGAGGTAAAATTATTTTGTTTGTAAATAGTAGCTTGTAGCCTTCACAATTAGTTAAACTGTGTGTATTATGATTACTAAGTTATGCCAACTTTAATATTTTAAAATTTTAAATTCTAACTTTTTAAAATTATGTTTGTACTATTGTAGATTCTGTTATGTTACTGTAATTTTTTTTTTTATTCCTTTGACAAGTTCCTATTTTAGTGGGCAACTTGATAAAATGATACAACTATATAAAATACAACCATATTGCACTGCGAGGCACTTACACAATACACTCAGCTGTACGGTAACCCTCATAGGCATGTCGGGTGGCAGAGCTTCGTGCCTCGCTTCACATGTGTAGTCTGCATAGTCGTCCTCTGCCGTTGGCTGAAGCGTGATGCGACTGAGCACGTTATATCGTTTCGCCCTGTGCTCCCCATTCGTTGGTACCTCTGTTGTTGTGTCTACGCGTTTTTCTGAAAATTCACATTAATATTTCTTAGTTATAATTGTGTTTACTTACTGGAAACAGACGCTCTTTTACTTAAAATTTATCAACACTGTACAAATACTTTACAATCCCACTCTTTGGCTTAAAAAGCAAAGAAGAGAATAATGTGATAAATCAGATACCTGTAGTTGATGTTCACACAACCTGCCTACTGAAATGATTTTCTGCACATATGCATTTCAACATGTCCATACTGTAATTAATCAGTATTCTGACAAGTCGTATACTACATGTACTACTACATTTGTAGTCTATTTGGACAATAAACAACTGAACTGAATTGGATTGGATATACAAACGAAAGCCATTGTATTACATAATGTGTACTAGTACGGTAGTATAAAACAATGTTGTGGTTCTGTGTACAGTACTTGCTTTAGCCATGTATACAAATAAAATTAATCAAAACAATTTAAAGCACACAATAACATTTTTTATGAAAAATTAAGATATTAATTCCACATATAATGTGACAACAAACCTAGTTTAAGTTCCACACTGCCACGATACCACGCAATCTTGGCAGCTGGTTTGGCATTCTTCACGAGGCACTCCAGTCGAAATTCTTCATTCTCTCGGATCTCAATTTTTGAATTGGGAGCATGGTTCACAATTTCTATAGACGATGGAGGTGCTGAAATTTACACAATAACATACTTATTTAACATGACTAAAAAAACATACTAATGCACACATACGAATATAAGTCTTTATAAAAATATATGTTCTATATTAAGGCTATATTTATCATGTTACGTTCTAGTACTGTAGTAAAAAACGTTAAATAATATTTTTATTTACTTTTGAAATCTTCATGATAAAAATGTGCATTTATAACCATATTATCTCATTAATTTTAGCTATATAAATATGTGGTTTTAATGTGTTTATCTAGGGATTTGCCACTGCTATGTTATCCATCTTATGCATATTTTATTTGTGACATTAACAATCTTATCTGTAGAAAGTTGATAGGAATTTTTTGTGTGTTCACTTACATAAGGTGTGTGGAGAAACTAAGGCCGATGACATCAAGATAGCTACTCTCTTACATGTGCTTGGAGAAGAGGGGCAAGATTTGTTTTTCACTATGGACATCAAATCAGGAGACAGTGAGAAGTATACTTTGGTACCTACTGGAGTGTCTGGAAACTTATTTTCTGCCGAACACCAACCAAAGCATAAAGCGCCACAAATAACACCAGGGTGCAGGAAGACTGAGAGTCAATTGATGTTTTTGTGACCGCTCTCAGACGTCTCAGTACAGACTGTGGTTATGACGCGCTCCGAAACGATCTCATTAATGATAGAATTGTGTGTGGTGTAAGAGATAGCCGTCTTTAAAATTGACTTTTACGTGAGCCGACGTTAAATCTGGCAAAAGCAGTACAGATCTGCAAAGCTGCTGAGCAAAATCAAGAATTGATGGTGGAAATCGACAGAAAAGAGGCAGTGCATACAGTTAATCGTTAGTCGTAAAGAAGCAAATTCTGCAGAAGTACGTGCTACCGAAGAACGCGAGAAGAGGATGTCCAACTGGCAAAGAAGTCAACAGGGACGGTCGGCATACAACTCGCACCAGTCCCACACAGGCACTCATTAGGGAACCACCAGGAGGACAGGCCATGCATCACCAGTACAAGTCTCCTTCAAGCAAGCCACCTCGGGAGAACTACTTTTCTAGCAAAGAAGCCTTCTCAAGGTACAGTCAGTCTTGTGATAAATTATGTCACAGGTGTGGTCGTAAACATGTTTACAGGCAGTGCCCTGCGATAAATGTAGTTTGCCATAACTGCCATAAACGTGGTCACTATTCAAGAGTGTGCAGGTCTAAATTTGTTCTAGAGGTAAAAGAGCAGGAGGGATCCAGTGGCAGGCCTAGTGAAAAATCTAAGGAATTATTACTTGGTTGTGTGACCTCAAGGTCAATTAGTAATCAGTTAGATAAAATACATGTTTATAAGGAACTGAACAATGTATGTCTAAACCCAAACTGTACTGTAGCAAAAAAAATGCATACACTAACCTGAAATGTAATTTTGCACAACTCGAGATTGTTGGTAATCCTAAAATTGTAGATGGTGTTGATAAAATAGAATCATATCTTGATTGTAGATCAAAGGGTAAAACAAGTAACCTAGAAAGTGAATGGTTTTACAGTTTGAATATAGTAGCACCCAATTTATTTGTTGATTTTAAAACTGATACAGGTGCACAAGTCAATGTACTTCCAGAGAGTGTTTTTTTTTTAATTAACGTTAGGTATTGGTGCATTGCTTAAATCAGATGTCAAACTTAGTAGCTATTCTGGTTCTTAAATCCAACTTTTGGGAAAGTGTTTTCTTAATGGTAGAACTAATGAGGGGAGTGTACATAAACTAGAATTTCAGGTGACAAAAGTAGATCACTCTACTCAAATCCTAGGGTTGCCGGGCATTCAACAGCTAGGGATACTCAAGAGGGTTGAGACTGTGGATTCCAGGAAGGAATTGCAAATGCATAATATACTGTCTCATCATGGGAGAGTTTTTGAAGGCTTAGGTGACATTAAAGTTCCACCATATCAGTTCAAGTTAAAACTAGACAGCACACCTCCTGCAGTTACATTTCAACAAATGCGTTTTTCTTTACATGACCAACTGCAGGAAGAGCTAGACAGGATGATACATCTGGGTGTCATAGTTAAAGTGACTGAACGAACCGAGTGGTTGAACACAATTGTCGTAGTTAAGAAACCTACCAGGAAATTGAGAGTATGCTTGGACTCTCAACCTTTAAATGCTGCCATTTTGGGAAAATATTGTAGACTACCAACACTGGAGGAGGTAACTCTAAAAATGCAAGGAGCCCAGTACTTCAGCACTCTGGATGCCAATAAAGGCTTCTGGCAAATTCGACTTACTGAGGAAAGCTCAAGCTAACTACTTTCCATTCATTATCACAGGGACGGCTCAGGTTTACACGCTTGCCTTATGGGCTTTCGTGTGCACCAGAAATTTTCTATAGTCTTCAGCACATTGTTTCAAGATATAGAAGGGGTACAGGTATACATAGATGATATCTTAGTTTTTGGAAAGGACCAAAATGAACATGGCAGTAGATTATAAAGGGTGCTTAAAAGGGCATTTGACAAAAATGTAACTTTCAACTTGGACAAATGCAGGTTTCGGCTGACAGAAGTCAAATACATAGTGCACAACATTGGCAAAGAGGGAATTAAAGTAGATCCTAGTAAAGTTCAGGCTATCCGCGACTTCCCAGAACCAAGAGACATAGCTGACTTGCAAAGGTTTTTTGGAATGGTAACTTACTTGGGAAAATTCATTCCCAATTTGTCTGAACACTTTGCAGGGTTGAGGGAGCTGTGCAAGCAAGGGGTTATCTGGCAGTGGACACTGCAACAGCAAAAAGCCTTTGAAACCTTGAAAACACTGTTAGCCTCCACACCAGTACTTCAGTATTTCAATCCCAATGACTAGAGCCGCGATTTTATGGCGAAAAGATTTTTGCAACATTTGGTTTCAATGCGTCATGTGCACACCTGCAGCTCTGCTACATCGTCTGTGGTTGGATGATTTTACTCTCTCTTGCCTTGGCAAATTATATACGTACAGACTCACAATAATCTTATTCTGATTGGTGCAGTCAAATGAGAAACGTGTCTGAACAAAGACACACTGCCAATAACCTTGAAACAGAACTGCTGATGTGCACGTGATTCACTGAAACAAAGTGGGGCAAAAATCTTTTCGCGACAAAATCGTGGCCCTACCAATGACATAGTTACCCTTTCAGTCGACGCTTCGCAGATGGGCTTGGGAGCGGTTTTGCTGCAATCCAAGGATTCAGTAGTGTATACCTCAAAGTCGCTCACTCAGGCCCAGCAAAATTACGCACCAATTGAAAAGGATCTCTTGGCAATTGTGTATATCTGTGAGCGCTTCCACCAATATATATACGGACGCCAAGTCCTTGTGGAGACAGATCACAAACCATTAGAAGCCATATTTAGCAAACCTTTGGATGGGTGCCCATTGCGACTACAGCGCATGAGAATAAAACTGCAGACTTACGAAATCTCCCTGAAGTATGTCCCAGGTAGAGAATTAGTAATTGCTGGTGCCTTGTCTCGAGCCAGTGGCCCAGATGGGGAGTTTGAGCTGCATGAGAAAGAAATTGCAGCTCAACAGGGTTTGGTTGTTCACTACATACAAGCCTCTCAGGATAAATTAATGGAACTTCAGTCAGAAACCCAGAAAGACGAAACACTGACCCAACTTAAAGTGGTCATTGTGAAGGGTTGGCTTAACACAAACAAGCTGCTACCTCCGTGTTTAAAAGAATATTATTCTTTTAAGGAGGATTTAACAATTCAATATGAATTGGTATGCAAGGGTAGCCAAATTGTAATTCCAAAAACCATTAGGCGAGCTATGCTTGACAAAATTCATTACAGTCATTTAGGGATTCAGAAATGTCAACTACGGGCTCGGGAATGTGTATTTTGGCCGGGTATGTCTAAGGAAATTGAGGACAGAGTAAGGAACTCCCCAACATGTAGGGCTGTTCAGCATGCTAATCCTAGAGAACCTCAATTAGATAAAGAAATTCCGGACAGACCATGGCAAATAGTAGCTGCAGATATTTTACATTTTCAAGGCAAGGATTATCTCTTGTTGGTTGACACATATTCCAAATACCCAGAATTCAGTCACCTCACTAACCTCTCTTCTGCTCATATCTTCACACACTGTAAGGCAATCTTGGCCAGACATGGAATTCCTGAGATACTCTATAGTGACAACAGGCCTCAGTTTGCTGCTAGAGAGTTCAAGGAATTTTCCAAGCAGTGGGGTTTCCAGCACAAAACTTCGAGTTCACTGTATCCACAATCGAATGGGCTAGCATAACGGCATGTTCAGACCATCAAACAGATGCTCAAAAAGGCTGTAGAAGATCGTAAAGACATTATGCTATCTCTTTTACAATATCGCAACATACCCATTGACAACACACTGTGTTCACCAGCCCAGCTATTATTTAGCAGACGCCTAAGAGGCCTTTTGCCATACCCCACAAGCAGACTTGAACCTCAAGTGCAGCCTAATATAGAACTTGTTCCTCAAATAGCAGAAGCATAAACAGTATTATGATCACCAGTTGAGGGTTCTGGAACCTCTTAAGGAAGGGAACAATGTAAAAATTAGGAAGGGCGATACGTGGCAAAGTGGGCAGATTGTAAGAGTTTTAGAAAGACCCAGATTGTATAGGGTGGATTCAGGACGGGAATTGTAATAGTTTTAGAAAGGCCCAGATTGTATAGGGTTAAGGTGGATTCAGGACGGGATGATGTTGAAAGGAATCGTAGACACTTAATTTGGGATAGTGTATTTCAGCCCCTGGTAACTACAAGAGACAGAGGGAGAATTTGAGAGCCCTTCGGCAGTAGATGACAGTCAACAAACAAACCTGAACCTAGGTGAGCAAGTGGTGCTATCATTTGAACTTATGAATGGTGACAAGGAGGATGGATGTGAGGGATTTCGGGGATTTGGTGGGCCCAACAGCACCAGGATAGGCAGAACTGTACATACTGGAATTGACAATGCTGTGAGTCAGCAAAGTGTGTGTCAAAAGTACAGAGGATAGGTCTAGTTCATGTCGTATTTTAAGGCCACCAAAACATTTAAATGACTATGTTTGTTGATAAAATGTATGATTTCATATATAGTGTAACATGGTGACATTGTAAATATCTGCTCTAGTTCAGATTACCTCTGTAAGTTGATTTTCAGCCTAATTAGTAATTGCAACAGTCTCGGTTGCAGTTGAAAAAAAAATTAAAAGAAATGTATCTTTGTTTAGTTAATGTGTGTAAACCGTTTTACATAACAATGTTGGAAAGCATTATATTGATTTGTAATTTTAAAAAAATGTATAACCTTATGTGAAAGAAATAGGGAAATGTATTGAAGTTTTGTTGAATTGAAATGTCGAAAATAAGTATGTATGGTATAGTATAGCTTTATTTGAAAAGTATATGGAAATTCATTCAAGTTTTTGTTAGTTTGAAATGTTGAAAATTTAAAAAGTATGTTTGAGATCTTGAAAAGAAGAATGTTCAACTTCAATTGAAAAGTGTGTTGGTTGAAATGTAGAAAATAAGTATGTTCAACTTTATTTGAAAGGCATATGAAATGTGTTGACGTTTAATTAATTGATGGAATAATTTTCCTACTTAATATTCTGAAAAGGGAGACGTTGTGTATTCATCTATGAATGTGTGTATTCATCTATGACTTCTGGCAATAAAAGCAGTTGGCAATATGGCCATCAAACAAGTGCTGGCGTTGTCTCTTCGATATCAATTGTAATCTACATATATAACAAAATATGTGGTTTTAATATGTTTATCTAGGGATTTGCCACTGCTATGCTATCCATCTTATGCATCTTTCATATGTGACATTAACAATCTTATCTGTAGAAAGTTGATAGGAATTAATAGTTGGTAATACAGTACGGCCTCCGACAATGAGGGGGAAGGGGGTGGTCAGCAGAGGAAGCACATGCAAAGGGGTACGAGGAAAAATCATAAAAAAATTAACTAAGAACATAAGTTAAAGCAAATATTTTCTACAATATATTTTGAAGACTGCTGCAAATGTGCAACAAAAACAGACAGTGGTACAAACAGCAAGGATCATAGCAACACTCACAGATTACGCTCAATCTAGCGTTGGCACGGATGGGATTGTTGAATCGAGCAGGTCCAACCTGGCACTGGAACTCTGCATCGTCTTCCAGCGTTGCGTTGCTGATCTTCAGGTTGTAGACTCCATTGCGGCTGTCGCCCAGTACAGAGTATCTCGGAAAGCCAGGTATAACTGAGCTGAAGCCTATGTGCATACCAACACACGTACATATAACCAACATTCTGAACTACAGCCACAAATTAGTACTGTACTGTAACATTTAGCTCATATAAGTTGCTGCTCGTGTTAATAGAAGTCCTTAAACTTTGCAAATTTATCAGCTGAAGGCAATAAAATTAAGCCATTGTGGCAAGACTGGTGTGTCCTCCAAGAATAACACAGCCTTTTTGACAGAACTCTACATTAATGTACAGTGTTTTCGATTTAGTTTTTTATGTGTGGAAATTGAAGAAGTGACCCTATAATTTTATTAGTGGACACTATTTGGTAAAATCAAATAAATTTGTTCCTTTTTTTTTTTCAGGTAGGTATTTTTCTAGATATCTAGATACAGCAGTCTGTAAAAGCAGTATTTAGTCATTATGATGGGCCTCCAACATGTTTCCAAACAGACAACCAAAGTTTGAAATGAGTTTACTTTTAATCTATACAGATATTGGGAACAAGTTAAGTACTTTTGTGTAAAATAAATCAGATGTGACTGACTACATCACAGTTTATGTAAAACTTTATGTAAAGATATTCCTTTAAAATGTATATAATTAAGGTAACTGCCTACCTGAGAATCCATAATGCGCGCAAGGATAGGAATTTATATGCTAAATTATATTCGGTGGGGCTTCAACATTTTTAATTACATAACTTACGGACAAAAATAACATTCTGCAATGAATAGAGATATTGCTACAGAAATAAAATGTAATAAAAAATTATGAAATTTTGTTTTAAAGTTTTCACCCTAAAGAATCCTACAATTTAGTAGTGGTATAAATGTAGGTTCGAAAGGTACTGAGCCACACTGAGTATAATTTAACATGTATGTCACTATATTTGCTCTCCTCGCCAGGAACTTGGCACACACAAACTGGTGTGTAGCCTTCTCGCAGACAACTCGCCTCTTTGATACATTGAGGTAATCCTCTCATTTTATGACATCATATTAAAGATAAAGGTTTATTGTACATGGCTATACCTATTAAAATATTCTGTGCCATAATTTTCATACCTAAAAAAGAATGCAAAAACATCCATTTTCACCATTTTCAGAAGCGTGAAAACAAACTTCAGAGATAAATGAATGAGCTGAAATGGACACACACATGTAGCATTTTTTTAATGTTATTCCCAAACAGACATTCCTTACACATGCTGAGCAGTTTTCGAAAAAAACTATTAAACCGGCGAAGCTCTACAGGCTGTTGTTCAGTGGCTTGGGCAGACAGCCGCCTTAAAGTTAGAACAGTTATTTTCTTTTTATATATCTTTATAATACTCATTTTGTAGAGGCAAAATATTTTTACTACCAGAAATTAATAAAAACATGTGACGGACCTGTTTAATAACACTTTTTAAGGCCCTATTTCGATCTAAGAGTAACTTAGTGTGGTAATGGTCAATTCTAATTGATGACATCTCTGAATTTAGTTACATACTGTGACAAAAAGTAACAATTTTAAGTTGTTACTTAACTTACTTCATTGCGAAAACTTTGCATTTACACTCCACATCTCTTTCGCACAAGATATGGCTCAGAGAAATGTAAGATGAAACTGAATCAGTCTGTACTTGCTAAGGTATTTTCTTCTCTAGCTGACCTACAATAAGTAACGAGAATTGTAAGGAAGTGGTATATGAAAATATTTTTAACATGCTTTCAAAACTGACCATATGGGAAGAGAAAAATAAGAAGCAGAAAAATAAGTGTAGAGCTAAATTAAACACCGAAAACTAGTCGTGCAACCTCACTAAACCAATTAAACTGCAATCCCATCTCAATTAAATTTTATTAGGAAGTACATTTGTTCTTAACACATTTCCTAAATAAGATGAAATTCTTCAATGTAATAATTTACTCAAAACGGTAATTTTTTTTTACTATAACTGCATTACACACCACTGCATATGTGACTGATAGATCATTGATGCCGTTTTTAACAGGACAGAGATACGCAATACTGTGGATAGATTACTCTCCTCTCAACACAATAAGCTTGGGTCTAATCTCAATGAGGCTACTCTAATTGACATATGTGGAAAACATTGCGGACAAGACTATTGGTCGACGTCATTATTTTCTTTGCTGTGTGCTACAATGAGTGTCCTTACCTTGGGAGTCAAGTTCCAGCAATACTTAACAGACAGCAGTTTGATCGCCATTTATCTTTACTTTTTTTCTTATTTGCAAAATCTTGTTGCAAAGGTTACTGCAAATAAATTAGTTTGGTACGAATCATCGTACACGAGAATAAAAACTATTGATTTAAAAGATGTTATTATTTACTAGTTATTTTACAGTCATCTTAATCATTAAATTAATAATTATGTTCTTGTACCAAAATTGTTATTTTATTACGTTAATCAGCTAAATCTGTACTTTTATTTTGTTTACTTTAATTTTCCAGGAGCACTTATCTCAATTGTTCTTAATTTCAGTAGCACACGTGTATGGCTAATCAAAACACTTTGATACCATCTGATGACTGAAAGTCTGTGGATTTTTGGTCAGTTTTTAAGAAAGTTAAAAGTTGGCCAACTTCGACAAAATGACAGACATCACTGTCATATTCTCCAATCGGATGTCAGATTGTCAATGGCTGTACACCAACTGGCAGAATACTGCTATATATTACTTTTTTCTAAGTTAGGTGCAATATGGTCAGCGAGCAGAACAGTCCTCCTAACTTAGAAGCAGATTTCAAGGCGCCCGCCTGCTTGCCTTGTAACCAGCTTTGCAGCGTGCTATCAGAACGCTTTTATCTAAGAAACTACGAAACATATTTTTAATGTGTGCATTTACGAAAAGAAAAACACTTCAAATGACATCGGAATAGTAGTTTCAAAACATCACCTTAATTAGATAGCCTACACCATTTGAGAGCACCTCAAAATTGCTAAAAACGGCCTTTTCAATCTATTATATCTAAACAACTACTGAAGGGATTTGTGTGAAACTACAATAGAGAGGTGTATTGGACTTTACTTAAAGTTTTCCACCAATAAAAAGATGGTGTTACCACTGAAAGTGTCAGTCAGGCGAGTGATCTACGATACCACTGCGCGCCATTTCAGTGTCTTGCGCTAGAAGCGATATCGCACCAGATGGGCCAGTCAACATCGCCCATGGTGCCGTGCCTCACTCACACAAACACATGGCCACCAGGCGGACTCCTTAATAGCACACAAAATGGGTCAGTTGTTTAAACAGCTACCTTGTGCATCTTTTCTGTGTGTCTTATCGCTCATTCATTCGGCTTGGGCACGGACATGCCAACTGCTGTTTCAGGGGTCAAATTACTCCCAAAAAAACTACTAATATTAATATTCTATTGCAATGTGATTTGTATAACACTTTCCCTACAAATAAACCAATGTCATTCTTACGAGATGTAAATGAGGTAAAAGATAGAGGGGGCGAGACACATATTTGCCCCCTCAAGTTTACTTCAGTGATGACGTCTGCCCCCAGCCCCCTCACCAGACCTACACCACTCCCCACGCTCTTTGGCACGACCCTGCTTGGGCAAATTACGTGTACGTCAATGTCGTATCATTTTCGGTGTTCTGAAGACTGTTTACATACACCGCTATATGAGGGGTGGCTGTACCTTCATGTTTGGATGCGGTACAGGCATGCATTGACAACACATAAATCTCATAAATTATTCACTGGTAAACCTATAGCATTGTCCAACTTTCGCTTTCAACAAATGTTTTTTTTTAATGAAAACAGTTTTACTGAGTGACTGAGTGAAAGATTTTGGCCTGCGCTCAACATCGAAGTCTTTTCCTTCAGCGCTGAAAAAACGGGTGAAACGGGAGATCCCCGAGAAAACCCGCCCACCAACAGCAATTTTACTGAGTGAGATCCCACAACGGTAGCCTATTGGAAACGCATTCGTGAGGACCTGGGTCCGATTTCAAGCTCCGGCCATTATGTTTACAAACTTCATATTTTATAGTTTGACAGCTAAAAAATTACAAATAGTAAACATGCCGTATTTCATGTTCGTTAGTTTTCCCAAGATGTCAGTTTTTTTTAATTTTTTCTGTAAAATCGGACATGTCTGGTTTTGACAGTTTGCTGCACAGATGAGAGTCCTCTTGAAATCTGTCGAATGTGGCAAGGTTCCAAAGGCGATGGTAGATTCCTCTCCTAATGCATGTTCCTGTGTGACGTTTCGTCACCATCTGCTTATGATCTTGCTTGCACTTGACTAAAGGTGGCCGCCTGGTGAAGGGTATGTTTGTGAGTGTGGGGCGAAAATCTACGAGGCGCTACGAGCGACGTCGGTCGGCACGTGTACTGTAATATCGCCTCTACGGCCAAAGTTGTAAACTCGCGCGCAGTGTTCCCGTCGTAACGTTTCTCCTTTGAGACATTCAGCTGTGACCCTATCATTTTACTTAACGCGCCACTGTAGCAAGTTCAACGTACTTGCAGGCCTCAATTTCGAACAAATCCGTTACATATATATCTTGAGGAACAACCGCGTGAAAAACCCGGTTTTGGGCATGTTTGAGGGTTTTAAAGTAATGTTTCCAATGTTAGTGGTGTCTTGAAAGTCTCATTCACAAGTAGTGTGGAGTGTGTTTTATTTACGGATCTCTGTGAAAAAACGTAACTCCGAACACGATGTACGCAGTTCCAGCGCCATTCAGGCGGCCGCCTTAAGGGCGCGGTCTACTAGAATCGTGAAGAGGCGCGCAGACCTTTAACAATCCTGATTTCATTCGAAAACCATTCAACATGTTGTCACGCGGTTAGGCTACGAAAAGCATTTAAGGATCTTAGTACAGGTATATAATTTTGCCATTAACTGTTATCGTTCCTAACAAGTATTTTTCTGAGTGTGAAAGTGCCCGGATCGGGACTTTTGACGCAGATTTTTATGTAAGAGTAATCATTTTCACGATATTCTGAATATTATAGACCTGTAGAGCAACTCTTTCCCTTTCGTCGCGTTAGATAAAATGATGGTGTTGTCGCTGAAAGTCCCATAGTAAAAACAGTTCGGCGGGAAGCTTGCACGCTAGTTCAGCGCTTGGCTCGTTGAGGCGACGCGGCATTTGATGCGCGCTTCAAGGTCGACCTTACTGCTCCGTCGCTTTTGAGCCTCTCACGCGCGGGTAGACGGCGCCCTTAAGAGGGCGTGGTACATAATTCAACGCTAAGGGAGAACAGAGGGAGAGTTACAAGCTCAAATAAATTCTGACTTGGAAATCCTTTATAAATGGTTCTATGAAAATAAATTAACAATTAATATAGAAAAAACCAAATATATTATCTATCATAAACCATCCTACATATTATCAAGTGTCAATAGCATCAAAATAAACAATACACCAGTAGAGAGGGTCAACAGTTTCAAACTACTAGGACTTGTAGTGGATGAGACATTATCATGGCATGAGCACGTGACTCATGTTGCAAAGAAAATCACTCCTGTAATAGGCATACTTCATAGGATCCAACATAAAAATATTTCTACTGGCACAATTAGAAGTGTTTTCTCTGCATTAATACAATCACACTTATCGTATATGTCTTTCATATGGGGTGGTGCAGTACAACATAAAATACATCAGATAGAAGCACTACAGAATAGAGCTCTTAGGTTTATGCTGGGTCTCCCACCAAGATCACCTCTCAAACATATATATAGTAAAGCTAATATCCTCCCTTTTAAAGATGATAAAATGTTGAAAGCCCTGATATTCCTCCACAGCAATAAAGATAAACTAATGTATGGGAAACAGAATGTCCTGCATAACAGTGACCTATATCCCTGCTTCACTAGGGGAAGTAATAATATACATATGTTACCCTTCAAAACCAGTAAATATGGAAGGAATAATATCCTCCATGAACATATCAAAAAAAATATAATTCATTTCATACAAAAATGGGCAAAGGGAAAATGCTGCGTAATAAATTGAAGAGAGCATTGACGGCAGAATACTTAGAACAATAAACACGTGTAGGTACAGCCTCATGGATAGTTATATTTATTTCCTGTAACTCATGTTATGCTATCAACTGACCAGAAATTGATGACCTATAACAAGTGTCAGAAGGGCCTGTAAAGCCCAAAAGTGTCTTAAAATCTATTGTATATGTTATGTATGTGTACTTCATGTTTTTTTTAGGTAAATATGTTCACATTAAGTGCAATATTCAAATCAGTTTATGTGTGTAGGTTAAATGTATGTATTTGTTAACTATGTTTCACATTCTAGTGCAATATCAAACCTTAGTAAATTAATTCTATGATGTTGTGCTACAGACATGTCTATTTATCATAACTATATTTTAGTGTAATTAGCTAAATCCCAAAATTATGTTTTCTTATTTACTGTATGTTAATATTAATACTTGCAATCTACCATGTACAACACAACTTGTTATGTACTGTCCCTATTACGAGCTACGGCTCATGGGACCTAAGTTACCAATAAAAAAAAATCATTATTCTATAACTGTAGGTTTCTCGAAACCAATTTGCGAAAATTAAACAATAGCAATTCTAGACAATAGTTTTAGCCAACGTTTTAAGCAAATTTGTTTCCAGTGTTACGAACTTCTGAGGCACAATCTCTGACGCCGGAACCTCGTGCATTTAACTACGGCGCAAGAGATCACGCGTAACGAATTAGTAATCCTGGATAAACATTTACTCACAAAGTTGGCAAATACCATTATCTATGATTGTCATTGAGTACTTCATCCATATTGGCTTCGAAAAAAACGCAGAAATCAATTGATGTTTTCAGCGTTTATTTATCTATCACTCACTCTTAAAAAGGTCGATCTAACTGCTCCGTCGCTTTTGAGCCTGCACGCGCGGGTAGGCGGCAGTCTAGGCACAGAATATTTAGGAATACAGAAGTGAAATAGCCGATAGGACGGCGAACTCGGTCACACACGCCAGCAACATGGCGGATAAGCCTACGGCCAATCAGCGTAAGGCGGCTGCCCAGTAGCTGGCGGCCAGGCCAATAGGAAACCTGTCGTAACATGTAGGAGCCAATCATACACGGGCCAATAAGCGGGGAAGTTCGCCCGTATCAAAAGAGCCGCCACGTCATTTCACGTCTGTATTACTATCTAGTCTGGTCTGGGTGGACGTCTAGCACGTTCGAGGCCTGGAAGTATGGAAGCAATAAGGACGAGACAACACTGGCATCACGCCTCACCCTAGCCTCTAAGCGCAAGTCAATGAACTGGTGTGCTGTCTTCTCGCCGACAACTCGCATCTATGGTACACTCAGTGGCGACTTCATTGTTTCATAATGTAAAATTAACGATAAAGTTGTATTGACACGACTATACACGTCTGGACCAAAACTTTACTGCTTCAAAAAAAAAACACCGATTTTTTCCTATTTTCAACCTATGGAAAATATGATATAATGATTACTGGTAAACGTGAAATGAATATACACACGTGTATCGAATGCTAATCTCAGCAGATGTCACTCATGTACGTAGAACAGTTTTCGAATAATCTGTTAACGGCCGAAGGTCTGCACAACACTCGGCACATTGGGCAGACGGCCACCTTAATTATAAGACTTTTTATGGCAATTATTGTAAGTTATATTGTAAACACATAAGAGTTATTGCAACATTTTGTGACGCCATCAGTAAGCTTACCAAACTCTCTGAACACGAAATCTGTGAAATGGAGGAAACATATTTTCCTTTATAAATGCAGTTTGGGTGATAAAACTGATGTGTCGTTGTTTTTCTTAGTCCTCGGTGTTAGTAACTGCGCGAAGCTTGGTGACACGAAGGAAGAGAGAGTGCCACACTGCGATTATAAGTGTGCGTCACAAAATTGTTAAACAATATAAAGAAAAATATTTTACTACTTTTCGGCAACATTTTATCTCGCCCTACGCGACAAACAATTTGAGTGAAGTTACGAGTTTTCTTAAGAGCAAGCGGCGTGTTTATAGCACGTAAAAAAACTGACGAAGGAAAAGTTGCGAAGAAAGCCGGAAGACGTGCTAAAGCGAACAGTTTTCGTGTAGATACTGTCAACGTGGTGGCGGAGTTTTCGCTGAATACAACCTGGCGGTATTTCCCAAGGATGTGAGTTACGCAGTGGCGAATGTATATTTGAACGCGCAAGAAACATTTCCGCCGTTAAAACTCTGCGATGGCGATAAATCCTACTTCGACACGTCCCTGCAGCGCAAGCCGTAAATAGGGGAATTATGTGAAATACAACTTTAGAGTGAAAATGGAAAAAAGGGGGAAAACGTATAATCAACCAAGCGCACAAAGAACAAAAAATGTTCAACGTGCTTTGCCGTTTATTCTTTCAAACAAAATAAAACAAAACGAGATGTTTCGTCAACCGTGAAAACCTAACTGATGTGATGCCATGCATTCCATGACGTGGCAGGACGTAACTGTCTTTTTTTCCAACTGGAATAATTGTCAAGCTCATTATTTTTGTTACCTCTCATCTGAGCGTAACAAAATATAGAAAACACGTCAAATAAAATCTTTCAGAACAGACTACAAAAAATTCAGCACTTCGTACAAGATCATGTTTGTATTAAAAGTACAGGAGTAACATGATAATATATGTATATGTATATATAATTTTTACCATCGTCAGTTTTTAGCGTGATTCAGAAAAGGTTGGATGTATTGTATAGTTATAAACAAAAAATTATAACGTACGAAAATCGTGTTTTAGTCTAAATATATGTTAACTTCAACGGTTTTTTTTTTTCAAGCATATAGGCTATATGAGAAAATTGTTGCGATAATTTTACAAATAAAAGATTATACAACCGAAATGTAGCAAACGGAGTGAATGTCACATAGACATAGTTATATACGTGACAAATGTGAACTAACAAATGCTAAGGTCTACATCTAAGAGTAGAACACGTATGTGTATTGAGATTTATTTCTCTAACTGTTCCAACTAACACCTGTTAACGTAGGCTACGTCTGTTTCTCTCTGTAATACAGATACTCCTCATATTCTCCCTCCATTTTTTTTCTAAGTTGAACGTTGTATCACGTAGCGAGATAAATTGTCTGTGCGAAGAGAATACAGACAGCGGGTAATTTTGGAAACATGAGTTTGGAATACACGGCGACGCACTACCGCTAGACTGAGAGCAAAATAGAGACACGGAGCAATAGAGAGAGAAGGAGAGAGTTAAGATAAGTTCTCAAGTCGTGCTTTTTTATGAGCTGATGGTAATGTAAGCCATACGGGTGAGACTGGTGCGGATATCTAGAATTAAAGCCATGCTCTCTTGTTTCTAGTGTTATTACGATAATTATTTTTTAAGCTTAAACGAGAGCAGATGACGTAAATCAGTTTGGCTGTGATAACATTTTTTTTAAGAACAAGAAGTAACTGTTTCGACTAATAAATCAATTAACAAAAATTTAATCAATTACATAATCAGTATTTTCCATTATGAAAAAAAAAAAACGCTGACATGGTGGAAATAATTTTAAACCAAACCGTTAATTTTTTTTTATATCTGCTCTTGTTTAAGTTCAAAAAGTAATAATTGCGAAAACAATATAAACTCCCTTCGTGGGCATAAATCTGATACTAATAAAGTGTATAGCGTATAGTGCGATGTCTGTTGGCTTGATGTGGATAACACAGTCTTTGTTCTCGTAGATTCGCACAAGCCGTCCTGTATTGGTTTATAGTGTATTTGACTGAGCTTACTAACCAGCAGGCATAAAGGTGCGGTTCACCTCGGTTTTCAACTTCTTACTTTTATTTTTATATTTGTACCAGATATTTATATTCTTATTTGAAACATAAGCTGTGACTAAATCTTCCTAATAGAAAATTTTTGTATCTATCATAGTTTTTGCGTAATGAGTCGTAAACGTCAAAATGTACAGTTTACGATTTTTATGTACGCCACTAAAACCAACTGGCATACCAAACTGAATAAATTCACCGTGTATGACAATATTGTAGGCTATAAATTGGCACATATCAAATATATATATATATATATATATATATATATATATATATATATATATATATTTGTATTTTTAAAAAAAATGTAGAAATTTTAAAATTTTCATTTCAAAATTCAGCACTTTTTATTAAATACATAAATATCTTATTTTTGTTTTTTGTATATGTCAAATCATAGCCTACAACATTGTTATACTATGTGAATTTTTTTCGGTTCGGTATGTCAGTTGGTTTTAGTGGCGTGCATGAAACTTTAAATCTGAAATTTTGACATTTACGACTCATTACGCAAACACTGCGATGGATACACAAACTTCCGAAGGGAACATTTAATCACAATTTACGTCTAAAGTAAGAAAAAATATCTGGTACAAATATAAAAATAAATAAAGACATAGAAAACTGTGGTGAACCGCGCCCGTAAGATGAGTTAAGCGTGTAATTGCGTTGTTGCGTTATTTTTATCAGTGCGGCCTGAGCCCATGGCGTCGACCTCATCGCCTGTGATACCAGCGAGCTGGGCAGCTGGAACTATGAAACATTGTGCTGCGAAGGGGTTAATTATGTTTGGAAAACAAATTATTAAAATATATTATACTATCGTAACTGGTTGTATACTAAGAATATTAAATTGTTAATAAATGAAAAATATGGTAAAGTAAAGGGTTCATGGGTTGCAGCCCCGATAACACTCCCCTAGTGAAAACATGAATTCAATTTTAATGATTGTTGCATAATTTAATAGAGAAGACAAAATTAAAATCATGCTAATTTAGCATAAAGTACGTATATGTATCCAGACAGTAAACAACTTCAATAATAATAATAAAAATAATAATAATAATAATAATAATAATAATAATAATAAGTAGCTGTTCCGGAATGCGTCACAATGCCCATTGCATGTTTTAGATACCCCGTTTTGCATTCCCTCTTTTTTTTTTTTTACAGAAACCATCACGAACGCATGCATAACTGTACTTTTTTTTTTGTAAAAAAAATATTTTTTCTTGACACAAATTTATACGGGCGCGCGCGCAACTCACCAAAGTTGTTTTCGTTTAATTATTTGGGTACCGGATTCTGCACCTCATCCCACTCCCCCTATTTTTCCGACAGAAACCTATCCGGGTGCACGCACAAGCCACCAAGTTATATCGCAATTGTAGGTACAGGCGGTTCGCGATAAAGTGAGCACTTTTGACCGTCGTGCCCAGAATAACAATTACAAAATTGTATTTACGGCGAACTCAGATGTTAGTTTTTGGTTACACTACGATTTGCACACTTTGAGTGTTACGTAGGTTGCTTTGTTTATATTAAAATTGAGAAAATATGAATTGAAATGAAAAATAAAAATAACTAAGGTTCCAAAAATGCGAACTTCATTCCGAACTACCTGTATACGAGCGCACACGATAGACATCGTCGTCATCGTCGTGGTCATCGTCATCATGATAATGTTTACTGTAAGAATTAAAAATACAAAAATAGCAAAAAATTAAGATAAAAAGAATCTCCGGAGAAGGGGAATGGCCAGGAGGCTGCTGGACGAGCTCGTGGCTGACGGCAGAGGCGGAGATGCTGGCGGCGGCCGCCATCTTGTATAAAGTGTCCCAGAGGTGCGGCATAGCCTGGCTAGGTTACGTGTCTGGGTCGTCGGGGAGGTAAGGCTGGCTGTGCTACACGCCTACGCGTCTTACTGGCGGCGAAACTCGATTTCTTCCTCGAGCACCAAGTGGTCCATTGAGACGTCTTATCTCCCCCCACTACATCTCATCCTCTCTCCTCCAGGCCGCTGTAACTGGATTTGTGGGTCTAATCCAGGGATCTTCCACGTCCCACGCCTCTCTCGGGGACACCTAGCGCTGGCTAGCGTCCGTCCACTTCTTCCTTGCCTACAGTTGTTCCTGGCATGCGTGCTCCAGCGTGTACAAAACACGCCACGTAACTACCAGTCGTGCAGAGCTGAACCTACCCCACTCACTCATCCAGCTCATGAAATAAACGACAGTAGTCTGCTCGCGTGGTCACTACTACCTCTGCTCTTTTCATGCCCCTTTCGCCCTCTGGCGAAGAATTTTCTTGCTAGCTGTTCGTGTAGCAGGAGTACTGCTCTTTCTGTTCTTGCTCTCTGGGGTGGAGTAGGTAGAGAGCAGATTAGCATAATACCGCCAGAACGTCTGCTAAACGTATGTTGTGCTAAACGCTGTGACTATGTGACAAGTATAACCGTACAGAGTATTTTTAAAACATATGTGTAGCAAACAAATTGTAATGCAGTGGTGTCTCTAAGAGGAGTCTTCGCCGGTGTCTAACTTCCACATTTGACGCATAGGAACAGCGTAGCGATAATAGCCAGTGTCCCACGCATGACGAGAAGCATATACCTCTAATCGCAACGCGCCAAACTTGCGTGCAAGGTTTCCCTTGTAGTCTGCAGCTGCGACAATACAAAATGTTCATTAAAGATGTTACATATTTTGAGATATGGTTCCTTGTAAAAAAAAGTTAAGTTATATAGTACAAGTGTTTGGCTACCACAAATCTTGAGGGAAAAATACCTCCTGAATTGCTAGCAGACTTATTTTATAACCTGATTACCGGCAACATCTCGCCACATGAGTGAACAAACCTTGCTCCAGCTCATGACATCTATAACCGCCTTACAAGACGTGGTGGTAGGTCAGAGAGATATAGTTTCGTGTTAAACGAGGGTGCTGTCCTCACAACGAAGGTTTGCTCAATACTGTTACGTATTTTATTTAAGTATTAATTTTTATTGCGTTCATTAGACCCCAATTCTGAGCAGCAAAGCGTGTCGTGTCATTACAAATCAATGCAAATAACATTGCAAAAGTACAATAATCAAGTACAGTGGTAAAAAATAAAATCATAAACGTAACAAACATAGCATATAAGCATAACAATAGCAGACACAGTTTACATTGCATTCTACCTTTATAGATTAACCCGGCAGACATTTTCCAGCCAGTTTATATTTATGAATGCTGGTCGAATTGCTAACCCCTCCCTCCCACCACCTTTTGCTAAAATATTCTCCGTGTTCAAATATCTATAAAAAAAATTTTCACGGCGATAGGTTGAACGACATACAAGTTAATCGCTGCAGTGCCATCTACTGACGAGTCAGAATAAAACATGGATAGGATAAACATCTTCTACATAAAAAAACACATATACGTGCCAAGTTCTATGGTGATAGGTCAAACGATGTCAAGAGTTTATCGATCTCATACATCGCGTATTTATAAGCATGTTTGGATTTTCATATAACAGATCATACATGTATTACAAATGTATTTATATATTTACTGCAGATTAAATTTACAAACTGACGCGATCTCAATGATAAAACTCGTCACCACTTTGATGATGGTACACACAGCGCTTGTCGTTATAGTCTCCCCTTCCACTCTCGCCACAAAAAAAAAACACTAGGCTCAAGGGGGGGGGGGAGTCTAGCATCAAAAATATCGCGTCATTATCATTATCGCCGGTAGATGAATGACTTGTAGAGCTGCTCCGGGGATGACTGTGTGCAAGCTGTTATAGACAATACGTCCGTTAGGAGTCTCATTAATTTATTTTTTTCCTCTGAGACTTTGCGTCGTGCTGTTTACGCGCGTCACGTTTTTATTCGTCGTCTTGACTGTGGTCCCTCAGACATCAAGGAACGATTCTCAAGCGAACAAGAATTATTATTGCTGTACGAAGCAACAGTCGGAGTTTCCGCACCGCGCTTCTAATTAACAGCTTGAAAGCGTGTGGTAGATAAATAAAAGCTGAAAACATCAATTGATTTCTACACTTTTTGAAGTCAATATGGATAAAATACTCAATGGCAATCCCAGATAATGGTATGGCCAACTTTATGAGTAAATATTTATCCAGAATTATTAAATCGTTACGCGCGATCTCTTACGCCGCAGTTAAATGCACGAAGTTCCGGCGCCAGAGATTGTGCCTCAGAAGTTCGTAACACTGGAAACAATTTTGTTTAAAACGTTGGCTAAAACTATTGTCTAGGATTGCTATTGTTTGATTTTCGCAAATTGGCTTCAAGAAACCTACAAGTATAGACTACTGCTTTAAGCGTTCAATTATGTACCACGCCCTCTTACACAATTACACAATTGTATTTTATTTTCAGTTCTTGAGCCACAATATTTATTCAAATTGTATTATCAAAAATTTATCTTCGCTAAAGCGTAGGATGTATTCTTAGCAAACTGCTTGACATAAATAATAATATCTTTCAGTAATTTGTCATGTAGAGTCACTGCAAGAGAATAGTGATTCTACGTGACTAATTAATGAAAATTTCCATTATTATTTATGTCACGTAGTTTACCAAGAATATGTCCTATGCTTTGGCGAAGAGAAAATTTTGATAATACAATGTGAATAAATGTTATGGCTCAAAAACTGAAAATGCAATAAATTGGTCTAACACTCCCCAAAATGGGCCATGCAGCCATGTTTCTGCTGTTATGCGATACTTTATTTCTTAAGTTTAAACGTGAACAGAGATCACTAATATGTTTGGCAGTTTTGTTTGAAAGTTTTCCTGATGTAATAGTTTTTTTTTGTCAAGACGTGAAATTATACGTTTTTGCCAAAACTGGAAATTATCAATAATTTCGTCAGTTACGTAATTAGCGAAACTCGTGTATTAATTTACTCGCGGGTTCACTGACCTGTAAGCTAGCCTCCAATAATATATAAGGAGGCGCGGTGGCCAAGGGATCAGACCTCTCGTCTCCCACCAAGGCTATCCGTGTTCGATTCCCGGCGAGGTCGGTCCCCGGATTTTCGCATGTGGGAATCGTGCCGGACGATGCCGCTGCTCGGCAGGTTTTATCGGGGATCTCCCGTTTCCCCCGCCCATTCATTCCAGTGCTGCTCCATACTCACCTCATGTCACCTTCACCAGCGCTGAAGACCTCGATGTTAAGCGCTGACAAAAATCTCTTCATTCCAAGAATATATGTGCATTCAAGCAAAGCGCTGCTCGCTGACTCAGTGATATGGGCTTGCATTTGGTAGCATTGTTATTATTGGCTCAGCGATTTACGCGAGGTGTCAGCTAAGTCATTGAGTAAAGATAGTCAATGGCTAAGTCAAGGGCCAATTGCAAAAGTAACATAAACTTACAGTTGCTGGAATTCTAGCTTGTGCGTAAAAAGAAAAAGGCGAATTTCTCGTGTCCCTACTCCTAGGTAGGGACAGGAAAATTTCGCGAATTCAATTACCTGCATGCTAGAATCCATTGTCCTATGCATACTCAAGCCTTGTCCGTTCGTTCATTGTTTGCAGTTCCACTGAGGAGCAGCTAGTGGACAAATTGTTGGGACTTGAGAATGCATAAAGGAAAGTAGATTCTAGCATGTAGGTCATTGAATTCGCGAAAATTTTCTGTCCCTACATAAAGGTAGAGGCCTTATTATTTCGCGGATTCTTCTGGCACCGGACTAGGCTTCTCAGTCGTATACATGTACTGGCCACAGTTAACCATATAGTATTGGCTTCTTACCGAACAAGCTGATAGCATATGCATGATTATTATTTCCGCATTCACTAATGGCTTTCATTCGTCCAAGGTGTGGCAAAACAGCTGGCGTCCAATCACAGAAGTGACAGGGAAGTATTCATTTTTAAAGTTCATCCTGACCTAGGATGAATCTGCGAATAAATCGTGCCTTTGCCCACAGGAAACAGTCTTACAATGGAAACCCTGCTCGCCAGTTTGACGCACTGTGAATAGAGGCGATATGCTTCTCGTCAAGCGTGGTACTCTGGCTCTTATCGCTCCTTTGTTCCCATTCGTCAAACAAAGGAAATTTGAAACCGGTAAACATTTTTAATGTATAAATCATAAGAACACTATAATTGAAATAACTGAAAAATTTCTTACGGCATTTTAAAATGTTTTAGGTATTAGTGACCAATTTATAATTATTTGTGTAATTAGGTCATGAATACAGGTAATGTTATACCGCGAAAATTTTTTGTACCAACATACCCTTGAAAACGCTATAGTTTCTTGTGACATGTATTATTGGGTGATATACTTCTGACACAACGTAGTTGTCTGCATACCAATGACAGGCATAGAATATTACAATAGCTGGATTCCTGCTGACTCTGTCAAATAGGGTAACGGCTCCAAATACAAGCTAAAGCCAGTAATCTTCTGGTAAGCTGAACGTGTGTTTAAATCAAGCAAACAGTCAATTTTTCCCGCGATAAACCACCATTTCTAGTCATGAACAATGGTTAAATGTTATGGCTTCATGAGTTTACAGAAATGTAATGAATTTTACAAAGCGCGATTGTGATATATGTAAAGACATGAAAAATTGGCGTTTTTCCTTTGGCCCCAAGCTAGAATTCCAGCAAGTGTAAGTTCGTGCCACTTTCGCAATTGGCCCGTGACTTATATGACACTACTTGGAAGTTGCTTAACCAATAGTACAGAAGCAATTGAAGGCAGGCCCATATCACTGCGACATCGAGCAGCCAGTGAGCAGATAATGTCTACTTGACATCACATATATTCTTGGAGGCTAGCTTACAGGTCAGTGAACCCGCGAATTATTCCTGTGTCTAGATATATGTTAAGCAAGTGTTTCTAAACAACCAAACAATACAACATTTCAACTGTGCTTGTGATGCCTCCAACGTAACCCCAGCCTTACAATTACATCCGCGAGGGGAAGACAGACTATAGTTGAGCGCCTTGTGCCTTGTGCTTAGAGGCTATGAGGCCAGTGATGAACGAACAAGAGTCAGCCTTACAGCCAAGTTTACTTCCGAATAAATAACACTATCATTGTTTATTTCAAAATGTTCGTCACAAGAATGTTATCCGTAATTTCTGAGCTATGGTTCACTATTTTATAGCAATGTCGATAGCAAACGTGATTTTAACATTGCTGAAAACACCAATGTTACTAACAAAGTTGTAATAATGATGAACGGATGTCAACAGCAAAGTTGATGACAAAAATACCTACAACATTGCTGATAACACTGCTAGTAACATTTGAAACTAACATCCTTTGATCTAGACCGCCCTAGAATGGGTCGGGAAAATAATGTTATCAACAGTGCTGGTGACAAAGTAATTGACACGTTTCTAAAGTTCATAACTTCTGTTGCCAGCAAACGTATTGTATAACAAATTGTAAGATGCTGAATATCGTCGTACGAGTATGATTCAAGTTTATGTTCAGTATAAAATATTTTGTATTTGTTCAATGTGTTCTTGTAATTGTAATTGTCAGGACGGTTAATGAGAAAATTAGAGTAAAGATTAAGTATCAGTTCAATAGTTATACTTTACAAGAATGGATATTGTACTTTTACATGTTTATGTGGTATTGGAACGTTATATTTTTGTGATTGATAAGTATTGTATTGAGAAAACAAACTGAAAATAATAAACGCGGCGCGGGAGACGGTGACCGGTGGCGGCCAATGTCTACGAGTTGGTCTGTGATTGGTCAAGATAGTTTAGGTGGGGGTAGGAAGCCACGGAGTGCTTCGTCTGACCAGCTGACCCCGCACGACGGGGGTTGGTCCGGCAACTGCGCGTCTTGAGCCACGATGTCTTCATAATCCTTTATAAATAAATACAAAAACGGTAATTTCCTGAAAAGGTAGCATCATTTGTGGTCAAGTGGGCGATATACGTATTCTCGTGAGCCGTCTCTCGTGCGCAACAAATTAATTTGCCGTGTTTTATTTATAAGCATTAAGTTTTATCATTCAATTTGCATTTCACCTTTGAAGTCACACAACCAGAACTAAAATAATCTATCGGGGGTAACAAAATGTTATTAATATTTTTATTAATATTAACAAAAGTAATAACAGAATGTTGGTAACAATGTTGATGACATGTTGTCAACAATATTTAAGTATTTTTACAACATTGTTAATAACTTTGCTGAATTCACGTGCTATTAGCAATGTTATCGTTGGTGTAAACTAGGATTTACAGCCCGCGAGCTTCCAAGTCCCTATAGTTTGTTGTAGTCCAAAAGCACACAAATTAAATCAGGGAAAGTATATTGTTAAATGTGACGAAAGCCACAGGATTGAACTACAAATGCCTATATGTACTTTACTTCTGACTGCTTGAGATCTTAATTGTGTAAAACCCCTTACGATCACTTGGAAATTGAAAACCTTTGATGCTTTTCAGGGTTTTACGATTACAGAAACACACACCTCCTCCCCAAAAAAAGTACACATTTTGCTAAATGCTACGTCGGTAGTGAGTCTGTACGCGATATGTTATTTTTATTTAAATGTTATATTAGTTTCGAGCTTGTTTCTTTAATATTTTCAACTCAGTGCATTCAGTTTCACTACATTGCGGCTTTGGTTATGTCTACTGTTTAAATTGATTTTCGCGCCACATGACGACTACCTTCTTCTAACCGCCGCTACCCGGCTCTCGCGAGTGGTTAGTGTGGAGTTGACCGGGAGGACGTCAAGTGAAATTTCGAACATGGGTACTTTGTAAAATTTCGAACACATAAATCTTGGAATTTTGGCTGAACTACCCTACCCTCGCGAATTTTCATAAGCGCCTAATTTGGGAAATTAAGAATTTTTTTTACCGTGTACTGATGGGCTCAGCGTGGCGGCCCTCGTGCGCTTCACAGCCGCGGGTTGCAAAATTCCAGGCGATTGAGTCGCGAGGCGATGCTGGTACGTCCTCTATGCTAACGGATAGGGGCTTGAGGGAAAAAACCAGCGACAAAAAAAAAAACAAGCTATTCAGGCGGGAGCTGTAGGCGCCTCTGGGAGGTTATCGCTGGCTTCACGCGTCAATTGTCCTGCCGGCCAGCGCACAGCCTAACCCAACCCCACCCCCTTTTTTTTTTTGTGCAGGAAGGAAGCAGGTCAGGCGATCCGGATGTACCATGTCGCGTGATACGTCCTACTGACGACTCCGCCAAGTTCATTCGTCACGAGTTGTGTGCATCTATGTTCGGTCCGTCCTCTCACATCTCTCACAATCCTCTCCACGTATCTGGGTTGTGTAGTTGTGAAATTAAGGTGGCCGTCTGTCCTGGCCGCCGAGTGGATTGCAAAACTTCGACCGTTACCAGATTATTTGAAAACTGCTCATCGCATATGAGAAATGTCTGCTTAGGGATAGCATTCCAAGAAAGTTACACGTATGTGCACCCATTTCAAGCTCACTAGTACTCATTAAAGCGTATTTTCTAGATGCTGAAAATGACGAAAATGTAGTGTTTTACCGGTTTTTTTTTTTTTTTTTTTTTTTTTTTTTTTTTTTTTTTTTTTTTTTTTTTTTTTAGGTGTCTACTGTAAATCTTAACGCAGAATTTTTCAAGAGTTATACGCGAGTACAATACACCTTTATCTTTAACAATATGAATGGTACAGACTAAGTAGTAGTGTATATGTCGTTCGGGATAAAGTGAGCACTAAAAATTTTACCTCTGAAGAATATCACTAGACGTTAATGCATTCTAGTTGCCTTACTGCTTGTACGGCGAAATTACGCAATATAGATCCATATATTTTCCAATTAGAAACAACCATACTGTAACAACAGCAACCGAAATAGACATAATTGTATTTTATATAAGCCATAAACTTTGTCTATCAAAATGTACAGATGCCTACTGACTGCACAATTTATCTCAAGACCCATTCACACGAACAAATTTTGCTTCAGTTTTCTTTCAAATTTATTTAATATAATTTCTTAATGTCATGTGACGCCATGCTGACGTCATAACCGCGGGCATTTCGTCTTTCTATTTATTGAATGTCATGAATTTCGTCAAAGTTTTTCGTTTCGAACATGTTTGAATTTTTCTTGAATCAAAATATGTAAGAATAGAAAAGAGGTTTCCTTAACATTATTAATTCAAATAAATTATTTATTATATCCTGTGTGTAACGTGTGTAATATTAAAAATAAGTACGAGCATTATTTATTTTAAATAATATATACAAATAATTAGAACAGTAGTACAGGCTAAACCAAGTATTTTTGTTTCGTGCAGGGTTAGTAGATACCGTAATTATAAAATAGCTACACTATTTATTGCGTCCGTCATTTGTTTATAAATTGTATGATAACTTTACAAGTGGTACCTTCAATGTTTATTGAATCATATTTCCTGAATCGTCGTGCTATTCAACAAATTGAATTCGAGGAATTGACTTTAATAAATATTTGATCGTGTGAAATGGACTTTACAAGCGCAAGCATCAAATGGCGTGTCCAGAGAGGTTAGACATTTCCCGTCGTTAGCTGTTGTGCGCGGAAAAATATACCAATTTGCAAAAAATAGAAGTTTAGCAGAGCTTTATTTGAGTGCTCACTTTATCCCGAACTGCTTATAGTACTGTACTTACCTAGAGCGAAGCCGTCCTTCGTCCACTGTACCTGACCCGCCTGGTTGGACACCTCGCACTCCAACATGGCTTCACCTCCCTCGTGTACCCTCACGTCTTTGGGCTCGATCCTGAAGTACTGCTGCTGGCCGGCGACTGTAACAACACGACAACCTGCGTCAACACTTCTCCCAACACTGTTGAGAGGGCACGGTACATTATTCTGTGCTAAAAGCATTAGTTATATATATACAAGCTTGGACAAAAGTTTTTGCCAACTTTCTAAGCAAAATTTTATCTCGAGTAATGTATTTCTGAAGGACAATCTCTGATACCGAAGTCTCGTACATTTAATTGCTTAATAAATACATTATTCTAGGAAATGGTTTACTAAATAAGTTGGAACATATCAATATCTAGGATTGCTATTTTGTAGTTTTACCATACTGACATTCAGAAACGTGTAGATTTCAACTGAAGTTTTTAAGCATTTTATTTACCTACCACACGGGTTTAACGTTAGTTCTACTACAGGTTAGCAATCGCAACGCTATTAGATTGGCAAGGGACAATTTATATCTCTAGTTGTGCTGACTTTGGTAAGGGAATATTTCATGCTAGCTCTTATGAAGAAAACTTCGTCCATCGGCAATGTTCGGTTTTCCACTTTAAGTTCTCTCCAGAAGCGACAGCATGAAATAGATCCCCATACCGATAATAGTGCCTAGATGCGGAAATTGTCCTTTGTCTAACTCGTGCATAAGAAATTATATCACTTTCCAATCCTATAGTAGAGTTAATACTACCCTCGTATTTCACTTCACCTGCTCAATATACATCAGTCTTTCACACATTTTCCTCCTGGAAGGTGGAATGGGTGGTGCTAATTCTTGGGAAGGGGGGGGGGGTCCGTGGATGGTGAGAAAATACAAAAAAAAATGGTCTGTAATGTTATTTCAAATTGTCTCCAGTGATGACTGGGGGAGGGGAGGGTGCAGCAGTGGCAAAGTTCCGGGAGGGCGCTGCTAATATTCCTCTACCCTGGTTAACGTTGTAACTTTTCATAAATGTCTCTAATAGGCCTATACATAACTACATGATGCAGGTGCTACTAAAACTTAATCCTAACATATAAATTTAAAAAAGTAAGAAAGTCAGATGACGTGAAATATAAGTTATAAGGGACACTGAAAACTCGATAGAAGCTTTCGTGTCAGTGTATGTTCCGAAACATTGTAGGTTTACCGCTAGCGCCTTGAATGATTACATGATAATTTTGTTACACGGTGTACGTATTTGTTAACAGGTGAATCGCAGGAGTTTAGAAGTAACACACAAGTGTCAGCACTGGACCATACAAATACAAACGCACCAACAACTAAAAATGAACATTGAAACATTGAAGTACAGTAAACAGTAACTTTAGTATTTTCAAATGTCATTATAGAAGGAAAAAGAGTGAAAATGGCTTAAAATATCTTGTAGATGTTAGTTAGGAGTACATTTCTCTATTACAAATAAAATTAGCGCAACCGGTTTTCCTGCGATAAACCAGTATATTCAGTGACTGTTCATATACATCATTCTTTCTCCCGCTCTTTTTTTTTTTTTTTTTTTTTTTTTTTTTTTAGTTGGGGTTGCCGTGGTGTTGTCCAGAGTTGGTGCGCGGGCTGTAACTGGCACTTGTTTCCCACACCTGTCGCTAGGCCGCAGCACATCCCACCTTCCCCTCCTCCTCCTATTGTTTCCCCTCCCTTCAGGCAGCCTTCCTCACCACCGCACATGGCGGCGACAGGTGGCACCAACAATTAGAATGACGTTCATTAATTATTACACGCTTGCGGGCAGGAAGGTCTTTATTTCGATCTCCCCTAACCTCCCTCCCCCTCCCACAACCCCCGCACGCATGCTGAGCCTAAGCCACAGAATACCCGAGCGGTGGGCTGGCAACCTGTGGACTGTTGCCGCTCCATCGTTCGAACACAACGGCCTTCTTGCTCGTTACTACAGGTTGGAAAGATCAATGTTAAATTTTTAGCACACAGGAAATTTTTGCCGCTAGAGCGCTGGTTACGGTAAGAAGTGTAAACTGACCAATCACACAGAGTTTTCGTGAATTTTAAGTTACATGAAGTTGATGATTTGAAATCCAAACCTGGTTTGATTTTCCCTTTAAAAACAAATTAAATTACTTCTCTTTTTACAGCGCCTAGTTAAAATTAATTTTACCACAGATTCGTATTTTGCTAGGTACGTTAGCGATTGCAACGCAGATAGCGGCGAAAACTTCTAACGCGGGAAAACTTGACTGTTTGCTAGATTTCAACGAACGTTCAGCTTACAAAAAGATTACGGACTTTCGCTTGTACTTGGAGCTATTGCCCTATTTGACTGAGCCAATAAGAATCCAGAAATTGTAATATTTCATGCCTGACATTGATCAGCAGAGCTACGTTGTCTGACTATATCACCCAATCATAACTATATCGCAAGAAACAGCAGCGTTTTCAAGGATATGTTGGCAAAAAAAAAATTTCGCTATATATAGACATGACAAATGGCCGTTTTATTTCAGGCACAAGCTATAATTAGAGACATGCACAATTCGCGTTATTTTCTGTCAGCTGACTAGACTCCAAGTGACTATAAGCTGGTTCGACGTCTCCCGCTGGCCGATATTGTCGTGACTTGCTTACACGGTAGAGGGGCCAGTCTTTGTAAAGACGCAACACACGTAAATTACAACACAGAAAGTTCGTGGCCAATCGCATCGCAGATTATGCTCTGTTATGTATAGGCAACTGAAGTTTAGTTTGCTACCAAATCATAACGCGAATTATGCATGTCTCTAGCTATAATTCCAGCAACTGTTAGTTCGTGCTACTTTCACAGCTGGCCCGAGACTTATTTGACGCCGTCTTGAAGTCGCTGAGCCAATAATAACAATGTAATTAAATGCACGCTTATTTGACTGTTCAGCGAGCAGCTAATAAACAACTACTATCTGCTTGAGTGTGTATATATATATATATATTTCTTGGAGGCTAGCCTACAGGTGAGTGAATCCGCGGATTTTTCCCGTCTGTAGCTATACATAGGGCCCGGTAGTTTTCGCGAAAAGATTTTTGCCTCACTCTGTTTTAGTGTCTTGCGTTCACACCAACAGCTCAACTTCATGATTATTGGCAACGTTTTTGTGCAGAGTTATTATTCATTTGACCGCGCCAATCAGTACACGGATAACTGTACATAACACGTCACGTTAAGGCATCCAATCACTGACCACAAAGCTGAGACGCAGGTGCGCATCCGGGACCTAGATACACCGTCATTTCTACATATAACTATGTAGTTAACCACTTCATCGATTTGTGTCAAATATCCCGCTTGCCGTATTTACTCCTGCGACGTTAGGCAACGTGAGCGTTGTACTGTAACGCGGATTGCCTAACGTTTCCTCTACAGCTGTACATGTGACCAATGCTGACAGTAAAACTAAGGTTAATTCTACGGCCCGTTCTACAGTGAAACGGAAGCGTAAGAAAGTGGATACGTAACAGGCAAACGAAACGAGCACACAGAGTGAAATACGTTTTCTATTCTACAATGCATGAAAACACGTTCGTAAACGTACGGACTTGCAACCTATGAACGAAAAAGAAGGTATTTCTCGTGTAAATTTCCGACATTAATGAAAATTAGTTTTACTTTTATTTGTAGTTAAGTATGTTATTAATATTATAGCAAGGTTTGTACATGTCTTCTATGGAAATATAAATGTTAACAGCCGCATAATTCTAACGTAATAACAGTCAATATTTCACAAATAAAAAAAAAATTTCTTACGTTTAATTTTTTAAATGAAACTTCACGAAAAGTGTTCCGTAATATTATAGTCACATATAATAATTGTAAATACAGTGCACGAAGGCGTCTTTAATTGTTAACCGTGAAAACTCAAACGTGTAAAAGGTTTGTAAACAACAATGGCTGCGAAAGACGAAATGCTCTATCTCTATTGGCTAAACTCATGCACGGATATGTAAGAGTTCGGAGTTGACCAACTCTCTTGCGTTTCCGGATGCGTATCCATGTCCGCTTGCGTCCCATTGTAGAACACACACTGCGTGTCTTGCATTTGCGTATTCGTGATACGTATGCGTTTGCGTGTCACTGTAGAACGGGCATACTAGAGGTTGGAAAGATCAATGCTAAAAATTAAGCACAGGGAAAATTTCTGCCGCTTGAGCGCTGGTATCGGCAAGAGATATAAACTTACCAATCACATGTTACATGAAGTTGATCATTCAAAATACAAAATTAGTTTGTTTTTCACTTTAAAATTAAATTACTCATATCTTTACCACGCCTAGTTTTAAAGTAATTTTACTATGATTTCGTATTTTATTAGGTATGGTCTACTGTACGTTAATGACTGCAGCACAACTAGCGGCAGAATATTTCCCTGTGCTAAATTCCCCCATAAGAAATCACATTTCCTTTCTAATCTGTAGTAGAATTAACATTAGTAAAGTGAAACATATTCAAGACCTAGCTTAGTTATCCATGTACGCCGCCAGCCAGTGATCTAGGTCTGTCGAAAGCACTTTTAGCAGGTGTGTTTACTTGTAATTCGTTTCCCCTGCCTTGTACGCCACCACCGTTCCAGTGTAGGTAGGGCTCAAGTCATTACTTAAGCCTAGGTAAGGTTAATTCTACTATATACGATTACGAAGGTAAACGGATTTCTTATGGACGAGTTTGGTAAGGGAAAAAATTCTGCCACTAGTTGCGTTGAAGTAAGGTTAACTCTACTACAGGTTAGAAAGTAAATGTGTTTTCTTATGGGAGAGTTTGGTACGGGGAAAATTTCTGCCGATAGTTTCGCTGCTATCGCTAAGGGACCATGAAATATACGAAACTGTATCATTATTGAATTAAAGTAGGTCTAACTTTAAAGTGAAAATAAGTCAACTTCGCGTTTTTAATTATTAACTTTATTTAACTTAAAATTCAGAAAAGCTGTGTTATTGAACAGTTTGTAACTATTAGCAGTACCAGTGCTAAATAAAGCGACAGAAATTTTCACTAAGACTAACTGTTAACAATGTCTTTCTAACCTGTAGAAGAGATTACTTTAGTTGAAGTCAGTAAATGGGCTACAAACTTTGCCGATGTCGGTACTGAGGATTCGTGAATGTCACTTCAACAAGGTGAATCACAAAGTCGCAATAAAAGCTTTTAAAATGGATTTCTCGGAAGTTAAAAATCGACTCGCAAAAAACAGTTCGTGAATCCTCGGCAAAGTTCGTAGCCCTTTCTGATAGCAGCGCAACAAGCAACAGAATTTTCCTTTTGCCAAACTAATAACACCAAGTTTCCTAACCTGTAGTTGAATTAATCTTCACCATGGCTTCAGTGCATATTAACTTAATCGTTGTCTACGCTACTACGGACCGGGACAACGTGATTGGAGACGTGGTCAAAATACCAACAATAGCTACTTAGAGTATGCTTCTCTTTAATAGAATTGTCAACGAAAAAAAAAACAGAGATGAGAGAAAATTACAGACGGATCATTAGCAGCCTTAACTGAGGCCAAGGCAACTTTAATTATTCAGTTAGCAATATGACAGTAAAGGAAACTGCTTGAACTGTATGGTTACCAAAATTCTTCAAAGTTTCTTGTCTTGGGAAAAAAAAAATAGTCAATATCGTTAAAATTATTTTCAACAAAACTTGAAGACAGTTTCTTTTATACCTGCCTTCTTTTAGACTAATTAAAATAGTTTTGAAAGAGTTTTGTAATGTGAGTGTATGGAAAACCTAAGGAGTATCCAGGGGGACTTAGGTGGCTGCAGTTTCCCCACCCCTCTGAAATGACACTAATATAAAATGTACAGAGTTAAAGTGTTACATATTTAAATGACATTGTGATGCAATATTTATATATACTACTAGCTGTCCCATTGCAGCGTCGCCCGCTTGTACTATAGAAAAGAGTAACTAACTTTTAATTGCGTATTAATTGATGGTGTTACTATACTATATGTATATCTCTAATTTGCGAATTACCATAAATTGGATTATATATATTTAAGCACGCAAAATTTACAGAAAAGAGCATGTACCCTGAAATTACTTTTTAGGTATTTACGTAAGATTCATTTTAAAGCAAAAACCACCTCGATATCTCTCGTTGTTTTACCGGCTTTCAAGAACGAATTTTGGAAAATCCTAAATCTGCTTTTTAGACATTTAGGTGAGCACAATACTGATGCAAAGATCACCTCGATATCGTAAGTGTTTGAAGAGAAATAGAGGATTTATTGAAAATACATTTAACGGCTTTTCACCCCCTTAATTTTGAATTTCGAAAAATCGAAGAAAAATTATGAAATATGCATTTCCTTAGGCAATGTTTCGAAGTAAAAATACTAACAATATATAATCAGGTTAGTGAGTTATCGAGAATTTAGCAAAAACACGTGCCCCTTTTCACACCTTTAATTTTCGATTTTCGAAAAATCCTTCCTTAATGGGTGCCTACGCCATGAGGTAAAGATACGCTGAAATTTGTTCACGTTTCTAGGTCCAGCGGTTTGGGCTGTGCGTTGATGAGTGAATGAATGAGTGGGGAACTTAATTTTATATAGAGAGATTGTGTTACCATGTGGGCGATTTCCAATGTATAATTTCTTCCCTTTTTTATTTTAATACTTCTTCACTGTGCCCTGTGAACGACGCACTACTAGTAACAATACTAATTCTCATCACCCGACATCCTACTTCCCGGAAAAAAAAGTTTCTGGATACTTCACTCAAACTGACGCATGTTGTATACACGCCATTACTAGTTTCCTGCTACTCAACATTCGCTAGCAGTGGGTTACATCCAACGAAGCACTTCAGTTCGTAAGTAAAATAAATCTCTCAAAGGCAGTAGGAATAAGGGATCGTGAGCTTAAACCACGTGTCACGTGGTTGAAGAGGAGGGAGAGAACTGCGCCACCGAGATCCAAGATGGCAGGGACGGCACAACTAAACAAGGCCGACGAGTCAGGCAGGCCGCAGATGCATGGAAGGGGCGGCGGCTAACGGAGCGGGAGAATTAACACGCAACCCGCATTACTCTTGCAAGGGCGGCGCTGCTGCCATCTGGCGGCTGGTACGTGAACTAACTGGGCCATGCGGGGAGAGACGCGACAAGCCTGGCTTACACGGGAACGTTTCCACGCGCCGCCGACCGTGAAGTGGTCCGGCGTTTCACGTGCCGCGTTCCTGCTCTCTTATTTCTCGCTACGTGCTAGAGTAAACAGAAAAACGCTCCTACCTCGGGGGAGGGATACCACGTCATTGACTTCGCCCAGCTGCCCAGACGACAAGCGCTCTGGGAGCTGTGTACCTATGCACGTTATTTCTAGGAACATGCTAATTTCGCGTTATTATTTGGCATGATAGAATTCACTGACATACATTCATCCGAATACACTCCCTGACGACATTGTCTCTGGGACTTTGTACAGCAATTTAGAGTTAACCTTGTACATTATATCACTGGTTGAAAAGTTCTTCAGACACGCTGCATGAACTGCCGGTCAACAGCAGAAATCATATAAGCACATAGTGATTTGCAGTCCAGTCTGCTGTCAATGATGCAAAAATTACAACTATATTCTAGTTACAGCAAATATATATGCATATATATATATATATATATATATATATATATATATATATATATATATATATCATTCCTTAGCAGGAGCAGAATTAGTACAACGGTTGCAGAAATATGGTAAAAATGTTTTTTTTCAGCAACCGAAAGTTCTATTTCTAATAATAATAGTAATAAAATAATAATAACATATGTAATTTTGATTTGTAAACAGTTTAAATACATTTTCATTAAGTCTATAACTGGACTAACATATTTTCTAAGCATTTATGTAACGGTTTAAGAAAAATGCTGCATTTAAGACTTCGAGGTGGCGCAACTGTAACACGTTCATGAAGTACCGGGTTCGAGTCCCAACTTCCGGCCACCCTGATCTCGTTTTTTTTTTCTTTCTTTTGTTCACCGAAATGCTCCACGCAAAAGCTGGAATAGTTCTAAACAAAGGCTTCTTAAACCAGTTAATTAATTATTTTTTTATTTTGGGAAGTGTTAGAGAATGTTATTGAACTTTCAGTTTTTGAGCCATAACGTTTATTCAAATTGTATTATCAAAATCTTCTCTTCGACAAAGAATAAGATTATATTCTTGGTTAACTGCTTGACATAAATAATAATGGAATTTTTTCATTAGTTTGTCGTGCAGAATCATTGCAAGACAATGTAAGAAAGTTAACCTATAATGCTCTTGGAATGACTCTGCATGACAAATTAATGAAAGATTTCATTATTATTTATGTCAAACAGT
The DNA here is from genome assembly GCA_003012365.1 of Medauroidea extradentata. Taxonomy (NCBI): domain Eukaryota; kingdom Metazoa; phylum Arthropoda; class Insecta; order Phasmatodea; family Phasmatidae; genus Medauroidea; species Medauroidea extradentata. The sequence continues at coordinate 2,364 of PNEQ01038946.1, read as the reverse complement.
TAACCAAGAATATATATTATTCTTTGCCGAAGAGGAAATTTTTATAATACAATTTGAATAAATGGTATGGCTCAAAAACTGAAAATGTAATAAAATTGTCTTAAGACTCATACTTAAGCTGGCATTGTTAGGGCCAAGCAGGCCCTGTTTTACAGCTAACCAGTACAAGTTCACATACACACGATTCATGTAATAGCACGCCCTACTTTAGCAATATACGACCGCAAAACCGACTGTCCTTCCTATTTAAAATTGTGTGTAACGTCCGTAATGATCTCGATACCGTCAAATGTTGACACTTTGACTGCAGGAGTAACACTGGTCGGCAACAAATATTTAATGTGGTGTCATTTGGTGAAGAAATGACAACCTTTATCCGGACGGATCAAACGTAATGGTTTTAATACTTAACTTTAAGTATTGACCTGAAATATTAGCATTTTACTTTCGGCATAAGCTATATTCTAAGCAATTGTAAGTTCATTTCAATCTCGCAATTGGTCCTTGATTTACTTGACAGCTCCGGAAGGGCACTGAGCCGATAACGAATGCGCAATCAAATGTAGACCTAATCTGTGATATCACTGTGCCAGCGAGTAGCCAATGAGAAGCTAATGTCTACTTGACAGTACAGATATTCTTGAAGGCTAGTTCACAGGTCAGAGAACCCTCGAATTTCTCCCGTCTCTAACTACGCGTATTTATTTATTCACTAAATGTTCCCAAAACAAATATCTTGAGTCGATCAACGTGACCCCTGCAGTCATACATTTGACGGTACCGACTGAGACGTAAAAGTCCACAGGACGAAAGTTACGTAGAACCGGAGTGTACCAGCACGAGTCGACGTGACAGCGCCGCGCATGCGCACACTCCAACCCAGGACAAACTTGTCTCCTATCAGCTCACGTCTGCCTCCGTCTTGTTTGTCGAAACACGGGAACGCTGCAGACTTGTAAGCCGATTTCGCGGTCCTGAAGACTGGCAACCGCGCCAAGAGACTCGGCGCCCCAACTTTGTGTTGCAAATAATTACGAAAGATAAAGCGGTCGTTGCCTGGTGTAGAGTTCCGTGGTGGGGCAGGAGGGAGGAGGATAAGAGAGTCCCGAAGGAAGCGCTCTTTTACGTGCGCCGTCGTTGCGTACGCGATGGCGGGAGAAAATGTCGGCGGAGGAAGTCTAATTATTCCCGAGTGCCTGCGCGCGTACCCGAAATTTCCATTGTGGCCTCGTCGGTGAGGGGAGACGGTCCTTGGCCAGGGTAGTTGGAAGGGGGAGGGAGGAAGGAAGGGTTTTCAAAGTAACGGCTAATGCGATTTGCGACTCGGTCGGGTTTTTGCGCGGGGTAGGTACACAGCGCGCAAGGGACAAGGCGCGGAGAGGGGATGAGGCAGCATCATGAGGAAACGTAAGAGGCGACGAAGTGTCCCAATTAGAAGTGTCTATTATGCGACACCTTACCGCTCCGCTGCTCGCGCCGAGATAGATAGAGAGAGAGAGAGAGAGAGAGCTGGCAGATGCCGTACGTCGCGAGTCCACGCCGCAATTACCCGAGCGGCATGAAGCTACCTTCAATATTCCATCAGGCCTTGACCCGCGTTGAAACTAGAATCCTCATGTCCCCACGAGGTACATACATGAAGGCGGATTCACAAACACACTTAACGTACGTACGAGCACATGCACGTGCGTTTAGGGCGTTCACATGGGGAAAATATCAAAATTTTATATTTGCTTGGCATAGTGTTCGTTTTATAGACGTTACTTCTGACAACATTTTCCACTTACCAAGCTCCCATAGTTTTCCCATAGCGGCATGTCAAAGTCAGAATTTGCAAGTTACAAGAACATAGTAATAACAATAATCAAATGACTTACTCGAATGAAATGACTTACGCTGAAATGAGATATTATGGGCACTATGCTAAACGATTTCTAAACACAAAACGTCACTTTGTCTTTTTAAAAATTGCACAAATGACGTAAATTCTCTCCATTTTAAGATTTAAAAAAAAAAAGTACAAAGGAATTCCATTGTGTGTTTTCAAATATTTTAGCGTAATCAATGGTATAACCAAGAAATTAAACCAATAAATTATCTACAACAAATCTGAAAATTCTTTAACATTGTAATAATTTCTCTAAAATTGTTGAGTCAAAAGTTTAAATGTATATTACTTATTTCATGGTCTGTAAAATTTACGAAGTTTTCATCTCTTTTGCTTTTCAACAAGTACTTACGATAGAAACAAAAATGTGCGTTTTTAAGAAGGTAAATGCTGTTTTCTTCTGTCTCTAAAAAAATAAAAAAAAAAAAAAAAAAAAAAAAAAAAAAAAAAAAAAAAAAAAAAAAAAAAAAAAAAAA
>PNEQ01038944.1:7926-21710 GCA_003012365.1 Medauroidea extradentata | reverse complement strand
ACAAAAAAAAAAAAAAAAAAAATAAAAAAAAAAAAAAAAAAAAAAAAAAAAAAAAAAAAAAAAAAAAAAAAAAAAAAACATATTATTGTTAGTGTTTGGGGTATTTACTATCACAGAACTACATACACATAATTACATAATTCATTTGTATTAGTCTGTACACTTAAGTACAATTCGTACACAAATTTAACTACGGAGTCTCTTTTAATACAACCGGCGACATATAGGAGGTTTTTCACCGGCAACGACGATATGCATTGGTGTAGGGAGAAACAGTAAATATACGACCATGTTGTTTATTATCGGCTGTCTTCTAGTATTCTAGAACATTAGGTGTTTGTTCATTGGCTGCTATTTCAATGAGTAGCCGGTTGTCACAGTGGCTAGAGCACTCGTCTCCCACGAAGACGATGTAAATTCGATTCCCTGCAGGGTCGTCCCCAGGATTTCAGCAAGTGGGAATCGTACCAGAATATGCTGCTTGGTCGGCGGGTTTTTTCGGGGATCTTTCTCCACTTCATTCTGTGGTTGTTCCGTACTCATATAATGTAACTCCTCACCAGCGCTAAAGACCTCGATGTTAAGTGCTGACCACGGTCTATGAAGGTAGAGGTCTTGACACTGAGGAATAAAATGTGACTCCCTTCTTGTCGCCGAGCGCTAGTAGTAATTTGGTGTAAGATTTGTCTTGTTTTTGTATTTGGCTTAGCTCTTAGACCGTGGTGCTGACCGAAGTCTATTCCCTTCACTTCAATTTATATTACAAGCTATTAAATTTATTTGAGGATTTTACAGGCCTCAAGCGGTTTTGCACTTTGCGGGCTCAGAAGCAAAGGTGCTACAAGGGTGATCTTCACGTCAGCGGCAAGTGCTGCGTCACCACTATGCGCCAACCAAACGTGCGAGCTTTTCGCTCGTTTATAAGCGGTAGTTGTATAATTTAAATAGTGCGAATTATATAGCAAAGTACAATCCTTCCTGAGCATTTCATTAAGTATTACAGTATCAAAATATTAGTTTTTAAAAATATGTTTGGTGTCTTAACAGGGGCATGCCGTACTCGTTTGACTCGTCTTTGCAATTCATGCACTGGCACATTCGGTGCGTGTTTTGTTCAAACTAAACGCGATTACAATATTCTGTAACGCAACTACAGCGTGGAGTAGGCGGCATCCTTAATTATAGTTCATAAATAATAAGGTCTAAATGCAGAAAATTACATGTCTTCAAATGCGGGATTAATCTTTACTCTAACGAGAACATTTTTCATATTGATTGTTATTCTCAGGCATTACGTGGTATCTTTTTTTTTTTTTCAGGGACAGAACTGCAATTAAGTTTTGTTACTTCTAGGCACGTATAAGAATTGTTACCATTAAAAAAACACTAAGCGCGTCTTTTTTCAAGGAAACATTTTGTAACCATAATTTGAATTCAATGTTCAGTGGGCACAGGACGGTATTTATTTCTGTTTGAAATAAACCTTTTAACCAAATAATGAAGTCGTATTTGCGTGTTTTATAACCGTGCTGTCTAGCTTGCTGTTCAGAAGTTAATATCTACAGCGTGTACATTAATTGGGCATTACACTTCATACAGCAGATATTGACTCTAACGAGGGTCGACTAAACACGGCCAGCCATGTTATTAATTTGTGACCCTAAATGAAAAACTGGCGAGGGTGCTGCAGGGAGCCCTAAACGACGCGCCGAACAGCCACGCGATCATAAACATTCGTGCGACTGCCCTGGTCCAATCCGATGCGTGCTGCTACAAAAAAAAAGGTTAACCGAATAGAGCACCGGCTTTATACAAAAAAAAATGAGAGGCAGAAATGAGAAGCTCAAATGAAATGAATTCACGTGTGTAACTCCCATTATATACACAGTAAATCGCCCCTATGTACTCACGCTTTGGTTTAGATTTTTTTTTCGTGTAGGGTATAAAGTATCGGGTTTTTTATATGTATATCTGAACCGACGCAAAAGCGCGCGTCTGCCACCGAACGCCACAGCTAGCTGTGAATCGTGCGCGGCTAGAATTTTCAGCTCAGCGAAATTTACGGGAAGTGAGCATCGCGTGCAAAAAAAATACTGTATGGGTGCATCGAGTACCGAACATGAAGAATTCGAAACAATTTAGGTAAATGACCAGACTCGAAGATAGGGTGAGGAAAAAGAGGGTGGGGCAATCCGTGACTGGACCGGGGGATAGTGTAGACTGTGAAATATAACCTAGCAGTTAAATAAATTAAAAACAACGATGTCGTTATGTAGATGGTATCCATAAAGTTTACGAAAAAATACGCTCCTATGATTCAGGTAGACAATTTGAAACAGGTCATCACTTAATTAAAACACTCGACCAATCGTAATTTTTACTACAGATTAGTTTTTACCTCACATCTTCTGGCAGTTGCCACGTTACATAGCGGAGATTTTCAAGGGGTGGTAGCAATTACGGGCCATGAACTGATAGAGCAACAATAAATGTTGTATGGACATAGGTCTGAAAATGCACCGTATTGCAATTCGCATGCAGAATGTTCAAAATTTCAATGCCCAATTTAATAGGTAAGATGAAGAAGACAAATACAAATATATTTCGCCACATAACCGTATGTCGGAAACAAATAGTTTAGGAGTAATGAGTATTCACGGGTATCGGGTGTGATTGAGAAGACAACTGTGGTAATCGTTTACAATCCTTTAGTTTTTTTATCTACGCTACAATAAATGTACAAAATGATCAGCATCAACATCAGCGCAGAGCCGGTATCGATGTTGGAAGGAGTCCCGTGTTCCCTGGGAGATGCGCAACCCTCACATACTGTATTCCAGCGAACCCGGGACTCACTGCTACATCGATATAGGCCATTCACGATAAAGTGAGCACTGCATAAAGTTTTCTTTCAGTCGTTTGCTAGCCATCTTTGCGATATTTATGACGAAACATCCATAATACTATAAACCAGTGTAAACCTTTCAACACTCTCAAAAGTAAATATGTATTGACCCAATGAAGCGTATTTTTAATTAATTACAAGTTGTGTTGAATGCTCCGTTTATGGTGAACAGCCTGTACTGGTTCTGTGCTGAGGTTAATGCTGCTCATTTTGAACATTTATTGCGACATTTCTCAATACATAAAGTACCGTAAACAATTACCATAGCTGTCTTCTGAATGGCGCCCGATACCCCTGAATTCTCATTACTCGTAAACTGTTTGTTTCTGACAAATAGTTATCTGGCCAAATTTATTTGTATTGCTCTCCTTCAACTCCTCTATCAATTTGGGCGTTGAATTTTTGAACACTTTGTATATGACATACGCTTGATAGCTGGCGGGCTGCTGTTTTCACAGTAATTCCTACTGTTAAATGGTAAGTGACATAGCGGAGAAGTGTGCATTGTACAGGACTGTTGTGATGACGTTTCACAGGACTATAATACAGCCTGCATTAGGTACCGTACATCATGTATGGAGAACTGCAGTGCAGAAATGGTGCGTTTTCGGACCTGTCTTACGTTCACACCTGCAGCTTCGCTCAGTGGTTACTGGCAGCGTGTCTATTGGCCAATTGTACAGTCATATTAAGTAAAACCTAAGGCCTCGCTGAGTGAACTGTGAGCATCTTTCATTGCAGAGACGAAAAGTGAGTGAAATATAAGGAAAAACTGAGAATTTCTTAAGGTGCCCTCAGACCTCCCTTAAGATTTTCACAGGTTGCAAATCAATCATGGCGGCCATGAATTGAGGTTAGAATGCAACATGAGGGAGAATAATATTCTTATTTTGAATTTATTGGTAATAGAGGAACATAACCACGGTGTAAATGAAAGACTGCATTGACAACTACAACAATTTATACTCGTTGTGCAATTTTACATGAAAGCGATGTCGTGTTTTTTTTAATGTCACCTTTGTTATCAAGCAAAATGGTTATGAAACAATTTTATAAACAGAATCAACAACGTATTTTTTTATTATTTTACTTTGCATTTTTTCAGCTTTAGAGAATGCGAAACACTAAATATCAAGTAACAAATCATTGTCATGTAAGTTTTGTGCATAATATAAGGTAAATTTATATACATTTTAGCTACATTCGCAAGTCGAGGCACGAAAAAGAATTATTTTTCTCGCGAATATTGTGGTAACACTTCATCTCAACTGAGATATCTCAGTTTACTGACTGTGCAATGCAAACGAAAAATTCTCAGATTTTACTCAAGTTCTCCTTAGTTTCACCTTTACCTCAAGATTTTCCTCACATGAATCTCCAATCCACACTTTGTGTTGAGACGTCACTTATTTGACTGGGCCAATCAGAACAAGGCTATTGTGACACCACACGTATGCGATAAACGGTATAGTTCCATGACGCTTGGACTTAAAACCCTTCAGTCATTGACCTCGAGGAAAAGCTGCATGTGTGCACATAAGACATAGAAACAAGTAGATGCAAAAATCTTTCCACGAAAACTACTGTATCATAGATATGAGCTGTAAGCATCGCTTCGTGCTACGTGTAATCTTTGCACCGCACGAGAAGACTCGCATACGAACTTCACTCGGACGAACTCGAGCATAGACGAAGATTGTAAGCTCCAACAACTCGCCACTCGTATACGCCTTACTTATTCGAAGGGAGTAGCGTTCGAGTGAAAATGTGTGTCATTTAGTCAGGTTGGCATCCATGAAGCGAGAAAGTGACAGGTTTTGACGGCCAGCAGCCAATAACAAGTCGAGTTCATTTCTGTTTACATTTTGACACTTGCGAGGCGGCAAATCTAAAAATCGTGAAATCGAATAAAATCATAACTGGCAAAATAAATTTTCTTTTGAGTTTGTGGTGCATGTTAAGTACAAACTCATTTAATACATTTATTTCGTTGTTTCTTGTGGTTCCATTGCATGTAGGTCACGTGGAAGAAGCAGGAAAAATGTGAAGACATTTGAATCCCTCGAATGTAGGAAATAATTTAAAAAATGGATACGATTTTCAACACCATTTTCTTTGACGTAGCATATCGAACCTTATCCGTTACAAAGAAAAATGTTCTTGAAAATAAAACTATTTATAATTACGTACAGTACACGCTTTCTTTGTTTCACTTTATGTGTTACACTTTTACAATAATTGTAAATCAATTTTAATAAGATATCGTTAAACCCTTTCACAGTCTAACTAAATGTATTTGTTTTAACGTTTGTAAGAACAGACAATGTGCACAAGGCAAGCTGACAGCAGCTAGGAGTAACCAGATTGTTACTGGAGGACATTTTAACACAACTTCATTCATGCTGAAACAACGGCACTTTGAAAAAAAAATCGAAAGGTTTGAAGCGAGTAGAAATATGTATTCTTTTGTTATTGTATTGTTGGTAAATCAACAAAAGAATTCCTTATAGGACTACGTGTAATTTTTTCACCAATCAAGACGTTAACGTCTAAGCATAGCTGTGTGGAAAATAAGTATTATTTATTTTTATGGGCTTGGAATTGGTTTTTAATGCACGTAATGTTACGAAACTTACCTTTTTACAATTAAACATGGTACATACCTTCGAAACTGAATATTACATTTAAAAATAAAATAATAAAGACATGATTCTGTGGGGAGTTTAACTCAGGGAAGCTGTAATTAAAAGATGAACACGCTGATGATTCGGTAATCACCACATTAGAATATTTTGTGTGAGCTAACATACATAGTGGTTTGTAATAACGTTTATTGCTACCAGTTTTTGCACATTTTATGCAACACTATTCTTTCATTTTTTTTTCAAACACAAAATGTTAGGTCGCACGTATGACCTACCTAGGGAAAACTAAATACTTTTGCATTGAGGTTTTATATGTTTTAGTTAATATAAACAAAATTTATATGATGTTTTTTCCACTTAGGTATCCCAGTGTTTACAAAATAAATTACGTTTATCAAAGGAAATTGTTCACGAGTTTGGTTCATTTCTTATTTGAAATTATGCAACATGTTAAATATATATTACTTTAAAATAGAACTAACATATGTTCGTGAGGAAATATTTTGTTACGTAACATTTATGTTCAAATAAGGACACTTTATGTGAGTTTGAGAAATTTAATTTTAGTTTTATTTAATTTTATTAATTGCCCTGTATCATTGCTACCATTACAAGTGTTACAAGCACTGCAATCAGTATGTAAGCTACGCATCAATTTACTAATGAAATTTTTTATTTTATTATACTATTACATATCAGATATGCATTGGTATGTTATTGGCTAGCTATACCTGTCACTTTGTGTACGTATGAATATATTTCCAGCAAAAAAAAAAACGTATAATGAGAACACAACGCTATTCCTGGGCTAAATTGGAGACGAAAACGATGTAAGTGGTAATATGTTGTATGACGACATTTTATGTGCGCAATGTGCAACACTGCACGGAGATAGTCCTCTCTTGCGCTTCACCACGAGGTATTAATTATTTCATGTATGTTAGTCAAGTAAATATAGACTCATGTTTGGACAGCTCTTGCAGGATTTTAACCTGGACCAATAACAAGCAGGTCAGAATATTAGTAGTAAAACAAGTAAGATATCTGTAGAGCGCAGCCACATTGTGAATATAAAATGTCATCGTATATTATTTTGGCACTAATATTTCAGTCTCCAAATTAGCCCAGGATTTGCTTGGTGTGCTTATCACGTGTTTGCTTCTGGACGTACTGTGTATATATGTATATACATACACACACAAAGTGTTTAACTCCTCTACGAATACTTGGACATGGGTGGTTTTGAATGTTAGCTTCTCAATTATATTCGACATCCCAGTTACCTTTGACCATATCAATTTCGGACGAAACCAAAACCATTTTCAGCATTTAAGATTCCACCATACCCATAACGTACAAGTTCTTAGTTTTTGAGTTATAATATTTGTTTAAGTGAACAAAACAAATGTGTTCACGTACAGCCAATTTTATATATGTGTTCTTTAATATTTGTGCGCTAAATTGGTTTTGTACGTTAAATTCACTTTGTAAACAGTGAGACAAAATAATATTTTTTTTTTCTCTCGCCGTTTACGAATTGCATTTAAGAAGTAATACAAATTTAGCACAAAAGTTTTAACGAACATATTAATAAAATTGGTTCTGTCTGTATACGTTGTTTAATTTATACTTTTAAGATAAATATTGCGTCTCAAAAACCAAGAATTTGTACGTCAGAGGAATAGTAAAATCTTAAGAGAGTAAAATATTGCTAGAGAATAAGTACGTAGAGAAAATTTATGAGTAAATGTACCTATATTGTTTTTTTTTGACAGGGTTTTGATGAAAATACTTGTTTGCTAATAGAGTTCATCAGTGGCGTATCGTGGTCGTGTTCCGAGGCATGCAATATAATCTCCGACTGTAGGTACACTTTGAGCACGTGGACTCGGTCAATAAACATGTGTTGTGCCTTTCAATTTAGTTAGGTTGACAGTCCCCCCTCAATCACGTTGAGACTGATGAATGTTACTGTTACGATGATCGGAACATCGTTGTATCTGGACGTCGTGGTGCATCTTGGTAGCGAAGTGACCCGGGAGTCGACATGGAGCAAACGTACCCCGTCGATAGCGTCACACATCCCTATATCTCCCCACATGTGGCTACTCGTATACTCGTTTTAGGCTGTCGGAGTGAGTTCTGCTGTTACATTGTTTCCAGTGTTTAATATTTATATATCACTGGCCAGGTTGGCCTGGTTAGGAAACTATCTGAAGTTGAGAGCTCAGACAGCCTGCTTGGCAAGGCCTACTTGTCGTATAAATTATGTTTTTACCCAGGAGAAATGCGTGGGTCGTAACACGAGCATTTACCCTTGAAAACTAAATAACATGACATCAGTAGCTCGGAAACAAACCCAGGTCCTCACGAATGTGGGTGTAACATGTTATCGTTGCGCCTCTTTATTTGGTACTACCTTGCCACGAGTAACTATCTGAGCTCAGGTCCTTTTCAATCGTAGATGTTAGTTTAACATTTTCAAATTTTAATATATACCGTAACAATCACACAAATATTTGCAAAGATTATTAAATTTTTCATGCCTTTATTGACAAGGAATTTTGCCTTAATATATTGAAAGTACATCCAGGAATCTAAAGACATATTACTATACAACCAATTAATCAGGTAACTTTCCGCAATTTTTTGGAAAATTTTCCGTTACTTCCTTGTGCAAATTCACTGCAAATGTGTAAAGTAATTTAATTTGTATGCAAGTGTAATTTGATTCTTTTACTTGTAAGAACATTTTATCACATTTTTTAGTGTATATTTAGGAAACATCCTATCATTTGCCTGGAGATATTTTCCTAATATTTCGTATTCAGCCAAGTTTAGTTTACTTGAACTAAAAGTGAAATACGAAACTAATCATACATTAATTATTTTCAAGTAGTTAATCAGATTCAGTAAATATTTTGACAGAACTAATTTACCATACGAGAAATCTCCTGATTCTTCAGGTAATCCGGTTGAACATCTGTCGTTGAAGAAGAGTTTGAACAGTTACCCCAGAGCTAATCAGACATTGTTTTGTAAGTGGATGTGGCAGAAGTTTGCACAGCGCAATCCGAGATTGTTTGCAAGTGCTCCGGGCTAACAAAGTGCACTGCAACTTCGAATCGCTCGTCAAATCCTTCCACTAGCTGAAAGGGAGCTTAGCTACTATTAACTGAGAGTGCATTCTCTGCTCAGTTGGATAACAAACTTTTGTGATTTTCCGCGAATAGCGAACTACTAGAAAGAGTCGGCAATAAAATCAGAGAAAATCTATATACAGTGCGATGATAACTACGTATTACCTCAAAGTAATACAATTTTGTTATTTTTACTAAAAACGTAAAAAAAAAATTAAATAGTGATACCCGAAACGTGGAACTTTGAACGTAAATAAACATAATGGATTGGAATTTTCACGGATGATGAGCAATCTTGATGATGATAAGACAGTTAATTTTATTTTTTTATATTTATATAAGTGTATATTTTGACTAACTTAAACTTTTTTGAAGTATGGCCTTATAGCACTTGAATTCGAAAATTTTCTGCTGCCTTCGTACTTTTTTTTTTTTTTTTTTTTTTTACTTCAAGAATAATTTAGATTAGAAACTTCCGGCATCAGCGCGTTTCTATTACGTTAGCTATAGTGTCCCATTAATCGTACCGTTCATCATTCTGAGCCAATTATGAACCTCCAAAACACATGGGCTGAAACTGGTGTGAAACTGGCTACTCACCAAAACAGCTGCCAACAAATAAACATGTGATTTCCACGCACACTTAAAGACAGTTGATTCTAACATGACAACATGACAATAAATTTCCCGTCACTACGCCAATGCACATTTGGTGATGACGTACTCAAGGAAGTTTTTGATTGGTTGGACCCGAAATTTTTTTCACATCTGCACTAAGAAAGAGTGTTTTTATTGTAGAGCAGCAATTAGTTTTGCTGTCGGTAACCCGCGACTTCGATCGCGGGGTTTTCAATTTGATGTAATAATACTTCGGAAACAAAATAATGTTAAGAGTTAGTAATGACCTTTATAGACTAAGAAACAATTCGGGAAAACAAATTGTCTATTTTTTTTTTTTTTAATTTCGTTCTGCCCCTTCCGTTTTTCCTTCCTTCTGTATGACCCGCACTAATTACATTTCATACAGTATTCTATACTAAAAAAAATATGATGCAATGTTACACTATGACTTGTGAGTACGATGTTATATGTTTAATGGAATACTCTGTATAATACGATACATAAGTTTTTATCACAATACTAAATTTTGAGTGCAACCTGTCGGTCAATACAAGCATATTTATCAAGGGGATATATACACACATATGTGTGTCTATGTATATATATGTAGACAGAGAGAGCTATATGTATATTTATTTATTTCTTGCACAAGGTCTACTACAGAGAAAAATTTTTATTGATGTAAATTTTTTTGTGCTGGTAGATTGTAGCGATTGCACAATACCATAATATTATGAGTAATTATCTAAGCATCATTTTGATGTGAAGAACATTTCGGCATCTCAACTGGTTCAATAGATATAAAGGATTAAGTGAAAATTTATTTGTTTTTACTATCACCATGTGTAGGATGAATTTCGAAAAAAGCTTAGAATTAATTTCTTAATTTTTAACGTAAGCATCAAACTGAAGGAAAATTAACCTCGATATCTCAACCGCTTTGAGCGCTATCAAGGATTCAATGGAAACACGTTTCACTACTTTTCGCTCTTCTAATTTTTTAATTTCGAAAAATTCCTTCTTAGTGAGTTCTTATGCCATAAGGGAAGCTGCCATTTAAAATTAATGTATCTTTATCCAACGGGTTTGGCATGAACGTTGATTGAGGGAGTGAGTTAGATATTTTGGTCAGCACTTAACATCGAGGCCTTAACCGCTGGTAACAGGTGAAATGAGGTATGGAGCAGCGTCGGAATGAACGGGCGAGGGAAACGGGAGATCCACGAGAAAATCCGCTGACAAACTGCGTCGTCCGTCATCATTCCCACATGCGAAAATCCGGGGACCGACCACGTCGGGAATCGAACCCGGATCGCCTTGGTGGTAGGCGGGACGTCTGACCTCTCGACCACCGCGGCCCCTATTAACGTTGATGAGTCTGTGAGTGAGTCAGTAAGTGGTATTTCGCTTATACATATATATATATATATATATATATATATATAATATACTCTTTCTTTCTCTAGAAGGAACAAAGCCCTTCATCGTTCAACAGAGCAAATAACTGTAGGAATATCCAAATGTTACATATAACCGAACTGGATCGATGTCCCAATTTCAACAGAACGATAGAACTTTGAAATAATTTCTATTTGTGCATAAAGTTTAGCATTTAATTCTATAATATAATTATAGTAACTTCACAATATTAGTGTAGTTTGTTACCATGACATCATTCAGACACTAAAAACATATTATTATTAATATTTCTTGTAAGAAGACAATTATAAAACCCCTACTATGTATATAGTTGCTCCCGCGTATTTCGTTAGGTAATTAATAGAGCCTGCTAAATTGGTATTTTTTACTAGGAGAACATTAAACTCACGGCTGTTATGTGATTGGCTTGAGACATTTTAAACGTACAAATCTTAGGGGTTTCATAGTAGGATGGTACTTTTCCCACCTGCAGGTACAGTTAGCATGTACGAGAAAATTGTTTCTTTGTATTTGGCTACTCTGTTATAGAGACAGACCTGTTGTTTAGGCCATCCAGGGGGGAAAACTTGGTGAGATATTGAGAAAGGAATGAAGAGTGTTCAAGCCACGGATTTATCCGTAATATTAGTCTACCCATAAAAATGTATGTTACGATAAAAAAAAAATTATGTTCAGAGACAACGATTACCTGCAGTAACGTTAATTGTACTACATGTTTTAAAGAAAACGTGTTTTCTTGTTGGAGAGATTTGACACCGGAAAAAAAATATGTTGCTAGAAGCACTGATATCACTTAGAGTTCTAATAAAATAATAATCCGTAGCAAAATAAAATGTAACTGTTATTGACGAATAAAGTAGTCATTTAATTTAATTTCAAAAGGAAAAAACAAACCAAATCTGTCTTTTAAATTATCAGTTTCATGTAACGAGGAATTCACGAAAGTTCTGCAAATTATATGTATACATCTCTTACCAATAGCAGCGCAACAAACGGCCGAAATTGTCCCTAAACTTTTAATACAGATCTTTCTAACCTGTAATAAAGTTAACCTAGCTTTGGCTACACAGTGATTCTTCCATACGCGAGGCAAACTTTGATTCACACGAGACGTCAATATGGCAGCACTAGTGGGCAACACGATGGAAATATATTCGCCAAATATTATCTAAAGTCGAGCACATGACAGTGGGGCCCAAACAATAATCTTTCACTCCTTTATTTGGCGATAAAGTTCGTGACTGGCTGTACTTTACAACACTTTAGCTTACGTCTTCTTCAGTTAGAGAATAATGATTATACCAATATGTGTGTGGATGTTTGCCAGCGAATTACAGAATATATGTGTAATGACTAGATACATGCAAAATTCGCGTTATTATCTGACAGCTGACTAGACTCCAAGTGACTGTAGGCTCGTTCGAGGTCTCCCGCTGGCCGATATTGTCGTGACTTGCCGCGGAGAATGCTTACACGGTAGATAGGCCAATCTCTGTAAAGACGCAACACACGTAAATGAGAACATATAAAAGTTCGTGGCCAATTGTATCGCAGATTATGCTCTGTTATGTATAGGAAAGTGAAGTTTAGTCTGGTACCAAATGATAACGCGAATTTTGCATGTCTCTAGTAATGACCAATTATTTCCGCGAAAATATATGTATACAAAGTTACGTGCACCTCTGTAGTTTCGCTTCATTGCTGTTGGAACCATGTCTTTGTGGAAATACGTTTCTCATTTAACGGTACAAATCAGGAAAAAAAATTATTTCGTTGCCAGTACAACAGGTCTGTGATTTCCAGTTAAGACGTTCTAATTATGGCAATGAATTTTTCGCGAATACGATTTTGCCCCATTTTGTTTTAGTGTTTCACGTGCACAACGCCAACTATGCTTCAGAATCACTGGCAGTGTGCTTCTGGAAAACGACGTCTCTCATTTGACTGTGCCAATCATAATTATGTTACTGCAACACTACACAACTATGATTTGCGAGTAGAACCACAAGACTTGCGAGTGCTATAAAACATCCAATCACTGACCACGAAGTAGAACTGCAGATGTGAACGTATGGCACTGAAACAGAGTGAAGTAAAATTCTTTACGCAAAAAGTCCATGGCCCTAGTTATGACACGTAACGGTTAGAAACAGCCAATCACAGACCATGAAACAGAGCTGCAGGTGTGCATATGAGGCACTCGAACAAACTGGTGCAGAAATATTTAAAAAAAATTGGTGATTCACTAATGTGTTGCAGGTCATTCGCGATAAAGTGAGCACTAAAAATGCAACCTCTGAAAAATATCACTAGCCGTTGCTGCATATCATTCTACACTAACTCCAGTTGCCTTACTGCTTGTATGGTTGGCAGCGAAATTGCGCAATATAGTTCCATGTGTTTCCTGTTTAAATATACCAATACAGAAACAAAATAAACCGAAATCGACTTCATTATATTTTATGTAATTAATAAACATTTTTTACTAAACTGTATAGATTTCTACTGGATGCACAATTTATCTTACACGCGCAAAAATCAAGTGACGTGTCCAATGAGGTTAGATATTTCCTGTAGTTAGCCGTTACGTGCGGAAAGATATTAACCGGCTGAAAATAGAACTTGAGCAGGGTGTTTTTAAGTGCTCACTTTTTCCCGAACATCCTATATCATGATTGTCCAACGGAGGCAATGTGTAGGTACCCTTGATTTTCACGTAAATATTTTTGTACCAGCTTGTTGCAGTGCCTTGCATACAAATACGCTTATTGGTAGTGACTCGAAAATTTCGCGAGTTCAATGACCTGCAGGGTAGAATCCATTGTATTATGCACACTCAAGCCCCGACCACAGACTAAATAGTAATACAGACGTGAAATGACGTGGCGGCTCGTTTGATATAGGCGAACTTGGCCGCTTATTGGCTGCCCGAGGCTGTAGACTCCAGCCCCGTGTCTGTTTGGCTCCTGCATGTTACTACAGGTTTCCTATTGGCCTGGCTGCCGACTAGCAGAGCAGCTGCCTCACGCTGAT
>PNEQ01038943.1:0-21608 GCA_003012365.1 Medauroidea extradentata | reverse complement strand
TATATTTACTGGTTTTCAAGTTTTGTATGAAGTAAAAATATGCAAATTTTGACTTTGAAGTGACATTACGGGAAAACTAGATGAGCTAATTTTTTTCCGTTAGATATTAATGTTCTCTGAAGTAATGTCTACAAAACTAACACTATTTTATACAAATATAAAATTATGAATTTTTCCCCACTTGAACGCCCTTAATGTCTTATAGGCCTAATACTAGTTTCTGTGCGTTGACTCTAATTTATATGACATGCACTATTACAGTTCATGTGTCATATTATTTTTATATTTGTAACTCAAAACCAGCACTAAAAACACATGACATGACAAGCAACAAGAATTAAAGTTGTGTTCATTTGTACTGCCGTGGATGACGACAATACGCTTATCAGAAACAATAAATAACGTATTTTCTTAGTGTGTGGAACAGAAAAAAAATGCTGTTTCTAATTTAAGTATTCAGGTTGGAAATCATAAGACATAACTTAATTTACAGATTACTAAGGACTTCACATCATTTGCCAATGGTACTCATACACTTTTGAATGTGTTTATCAGAAACCTATATATATTTCATAACGGACAAACACCAACGCTTCCAAGCAAAGCGACGAAAACATAACTCTTACTCTGATACTACCTGTCAGTGGAATGTTGAACTGGGTCTGCAGCGTGGAGCGCTAGAGGCAAATTGCAAATGACTGTTAATGTTCAGCTGCCCTGTAGCATCACTTTGTGATGGCGCTAATTAAGTCAGATTATACTATCAGTAGGTATGTCAATAACAATATAAATATTTTAAAGTTTGTTAAATACAGAGAGGTCGATTTCAGTATTGTATTTAAGTAGAATAACATATTGAACAACTTGCAATAATTCGCCGCCGACCATACATGCAGTAAAGGTAATGCTTGTTAATGTTGACTTATATTTAGCAATGGCTGGTGATTTTATTCAAAGGTTAAATGATTAGTGATCATTTTATCCTGAACGACCTATGCTATACAACTCTAGAAGTGACAATAGGCCTGGACTCGGGTTTGAGTCCTCTAGTACGTGCGACTGTGAAAAAGAAGCAATAGGTAGCAGCCCTTCATCCTTGCTTCTCTCCCTACACTCTTACTCTCCCCTCTTATTGGTGGGCATGCGGCACTATATGGCTTTGGCCAGAGGAGGTACGACATCACTACATAGTTGATTAATAAACATCACATTTTTCCACTTTCACTTCAAATTTTAA
The DNA here is from genome assembly GCA_003012365.1 of Medauroidea extradentata. Classification (NCBI taxonomy): domain Eukaryota; kingdom Metazoa; phylum Arthropoda; class Insecta; order Phasmatodea; family Phasmatidae; genus Medauroidea; species Medauroidea extradentata. The sequence goes on along the minus strand of PNEQ01038943.1, from coordinate 20,371 downwards.
AATATCTTTAAGTTGCTTGGTATGTATTTGTATGAAAGTTTACATTGATTTGAAAGTAGCGACGATAGTACATCTGGGTTTCAGCTATATAATGAATTCATCTAACACAGTTTTCACCCCTTTTCTTTAGGGGTTTTCTTTCTTAGTGCATGCCTATGTACTAGGTCGAGCAGTTTGAGCTGCACTGGTGCGAGACATGTTCTCAGCTGAGCTTCCACCAGTGGAGTGGATGGTTCTCTTGTTCTCGCTTCGTTTCCCACAATCCACAGATCATAATAAACTATTTCTTGCTCCTGTGAGTTCAGTTTCTTTCCCTTCACTTTTGTCAAAACTAGAGGCATTTTAATGTGTAGTGATGTTATATTGAAGTATTCACAGTATTATCTGTAGAACTTTAAAGAATACTAACTTAAACTATGAGTCACCAACTTCACAAACACACACAACACTCAAATAATAAATTTAAACATGTTTCATACATGCTGATTGATGGCTCAGTCACAATACATCTAGCCTCGTTGCCATCTCCTACCGTGACTCACAATAATACCTCACGTTTGAACGGATGTCCAGGCTTTCACTTATCTTGGTGCTCCTAACTTCAGCAGTACTTAGTGCATTTCATACAATGTGTACAGTCTGTGGAACATATGGATTTAGTACAAAGATGGTTTGCAGATAGGTGAGAGAATATTAATTTTCTGAAGTTCGCTGAAAATATGCATAAGAATTATATTAAGTATGTTCATATTTACACGTTTGAAACTATTCATATTCATTTAGCAATAGTTTAAGCCATAAGCTGGGAAGAAAAATGATTGTCGGTTACTTGCATGACTTGTAAAATAGTTGTAGTCAAGCTGAATGTCTGTATTCGGCATTGATAACCTGCCTATATCTCTCTTTGCCTTGGAATGTATCATACTTAAGCCAGTCTCTCACACAATACTGTCTATTTGTGCAAGATCTGCTGTGAGTGTCCCTCTTCCTTTTAAATGTTTGGAAAATAGTAACGAACTGTTAACATCGTATTGTAGCTAGAAGAGAATACAGGGAGTGTTGGCATTTTGATAAGATTTTACACTTAAAATTCAGAGTAATATGTAGAGAATGCAATTTTTTTTACTAAGTTTGTCGTATATGAAGGCAATATTATGTTCAGGATGTGTAATTAAATAGTTCCTGGTAATACATGTACTGTAAACAAAATAAACGGATGAAGTTTACAATTGAAGTGTGGCAGAAGTGCAAGGTTTACTGACAAGAGTGAAGTAATGTTAATGAAAACTGTTCTATACAGTCCTGTAACACGACCACGTGTATCCTGGGCTAAATTAGTTACAAAATGTTGTACTTTACGTGCTCCATGTGGCAGTACAGCGCAGAGCTAGTCCATTCTTGTGCTACACAGATATTTTACTGACATCTGACCATCATATTATGGGCAGAGATTCAAATCCTGAGCAATCCTAACAAACATCATTCTACGTTTACTTCATGTAACATACATGAAATACTGTAATACCATACCGGTACATAACTTCACTGGGGAAGTGATAATTCAAAGTATAATTTTTTTGTCTTGTTAATCCAGATATACAGTAGGCATAGTTTTAGTTATTAAAAACATTCAGTACTTTAGATTGTCTTATTCCTACCTGAAACATATAATTTAGTGTGTTACTCAGTTTGAAAGAGAAATCTAACATTTTTGATCTGTATTTAAAATGTATCTAATTAGAAATATTTTATAGGTAATGTTAAGTACTGTGTTAAATAACTCAGTAAATTAGGTGACATAGTCATAATTCATTAGAAAATTTGGTCTCATTTTAAAGTATAAGTGGAAACATGCCTTATACGTGGCGTCTAATTTCGTCCTGTCAAAAAGTAAAATATAATGTGGTCGGTGCTTACATTTTGTTAAATAGTTTCTAATTCATTGAATAATTTTTTGCTAGGCTTTAATAAATGGTGTTGAGCGTATTGCACTTAGTAACTTTAGTTTCATAATTAAGATTATGTGCTAAATACTAAACCACAAAAACTTCCAGAATACGTACTGAGCGAGGTGGCGGAACAGTAACACGTTAGTTGTGCATTCAGGAGGACCCTAGTTTTATCCCCGGCTCCTGTTATCCTGATTTCGGTTTTTTATGGTTTTCCCAAAATCGCTCCAGACAAACTCTGGGAAGGTTCCTTAACAAAGGCCATGGCCGACTCCTCTTTCAGCTCCCATCATTGTTCCAAGTTGTGGCTCACTGTCTCTTAACGACCACTCTGTCGACGAGACATTAACATTACTTACGGTACCTTCGAGCATACGTTATTTTAATAGGACTACAGTGTGTGGTTAATCATGTGACCATTTAGTTAGTTAAAAGTGCTGACTGGAACATGATCTTGACTTATTGTAAAGAAATATATGCAAAAAATGTCAATTTGTACCACTATTGCTTATGGCGGAACCCGATACCGACATGATTTCTCCCACTAAAAATATACAATTTATTTTAAGTCTAGTCACTCTCTCTCGCTATTGATTTTTTCTTAACTCTGATATAACTTTGATTTAGTTTCATTTGATGCAATTACAGAGTTAATTATTTGAAGGGCTTGTAGATCAACTAGAGAGCAGAAAATGGCTGCTCGGTGACTGACCAGCTTGACAAACCTGGCCAGCACACATGTTTCAGCTGTAACATTACCACATGTAGTGGAGATGACTAGCAAGACCTTATTTCTTACACCATCACTGCAGATAGTCCTCGAAGGTTGATGGGCAGTGGAGTGCCACTGAGAAGGGACAGTTGTACACTTGCTCTGCCAAAAACATAGTTGTCAGGTTTTACACAGACTTCCTGGTTAGAAATTTGGCCTGTTAAAGCTCAATGGTTCACTAATTAGATCTTATTTTTTACTTTAGAGCTAATTTAATCTATATCTGAAAATGTATCAGGTTCAGTTATATTAATTGATGAAATAACATTCAGTATTTTTACTTGTAATTGTTTCATTAAGATGTCGTAGGTTTGGCTATGGCTACAGTTTCATTGTTTACTGTTAGTTGTACAGTAGCATTATTGTTACATGTTTTACTAGTCGTAGATTTTATAATTTCCCAGGATGTCATAACTTTGTTTGTGGAATTGCATGTATGTTTTGCGAACTGTAGTTGTTTTGTGTTTTGCATTATGTTGCTTAGAATTTTGCGAAAGGTTTTACAGTGTGTTCTGATATTGTCATCACAACAGTTTTTGATGATAGACTTTACATAGTTTCTTCATTATTTTGCCATATGTTTTAATGTTTGTAGTTATCCAGTGATTATGCTTGCTACTTTTATTTGTTGAAACCTATTTAAAAGGGGAAAGATTATTTAACAGTCAATAAATCACTGAGTTAAAGAGTTATTGGATTACTTCTAAACATCTTTGTACAAGTAAACATACCAGCTTTTACAAAGGAGTTTGGATAGGAATAATAAAATATGTGTGAAAATATTTAGGTGAATGTGTAACATATTAGATACAGTATTTAGCGCAAGTGAGGGATGACATAAGTTGGAGCAGCACCAGAATGAAGGGCAAGGAAAATGGGAGAGCTTGAGAAAACACACAGACTAACAGCATCGCCCAACATGATACCCACATGAGAAAATCCTGGTTGACACTGCCGGGAATCGAACCCGGATTGCCCTGGGTGGGAGACAAGTGCATTAGCTACTGCACCTACTGTGACTTAGGAAATATATCAGCTGGTCATCATGACACATTGATAAACATTTATATAGAGCTGAGTAATACACTTATTACTATTATGAGAATGAAGGATGTTAGCTATAGCTGTTGCTGTGTTAAATATCCTGTAGTGGGAAATTTGACGATAAGGTACTTAACTTATGTCAGAGATTAGAAACATTGGACTTAAAACCAATGTTTTAGTGTGTCACTCGTGAAACCCACATTAAACTCATAATATGTAATATTTTCAGTTTTTTTTTTTAGTAGTTTAACTATTATTGTTCCTAAGAATTTTACAAACGTTAAAATGTTTACTTTAAGTGACCTTGTAACAACTATTAACTCTTATGTAGCCTAAGTTTCTGTTATTCACTTCTTTTTAAGTTATTGCACATTCAAAATCCATTTCAATAGTAAATCTGTTAACATCAATATCTACAATTTAAGTTTAGTAAAGATTGAGTGAAACACCTCCACAATACTTGAAAAAGTTAAATACAGTAATTTTTTGTTGTATGTTGCCTCACTTAAAGTTGTCTTGTTATTGAGTTGTTCGTACTTAGACGCTGTGATCCATTTACAGTTGACCACTGATTTATTTAGCGTTCTTTGAAACTAGAAAATCAAGCCGTGTTTTATTGTATATTGTCTTATTATGCACAGTATCTTGCACACCAATTCCACCTTTGTCCTACCCTCCTCTACATTTACCACTGATGCCTTAGTATAAATTGCTGTGCTCCGGAAATAAGCCATGTGTATTTTTAGTGAAAACAATTAAGTTTACCATTCGTTTACCCAACATGCAGAGCCCGGAATAAAAATAACATTCAGTATGACGACTTACCCTGATATTTTTGTTTCACCTACAAAAATACTTAAAATCAAAATAAAATCAATGCAATGCTTTTAGGGTGTAAACATATGCTTGAATTGATTTTGAGGTATCATTATAATCATGAAGTTACGTCCATATTATTGGAGGCTAGATGTTGTTTATTGTTTATTACACTTCCGTTAGTTAGTCATCTACTGCAAGTCAAGCTGCTTACAGCGAAGTTGTAGGAAGGAGAACTAACAGTGCAATAAGTGGTTGGCGATGGAGTGACCACTTTTGAAGACCATCTTGCCTAGGATAATCATTAAAAATATAATATTTCTTGTTTTCTCAATCATCAGCTTTTGAGCATAGTAGAACCTTATACACTTTGACTGTTACTAAGGGTGCATTGTTTAAGTTAACAAGTGGCAGGAAAGTATACATTATCTGATGGGAATATAGCAACTATGGTTTCAAAGTCCTCACTTCAATCGAAACAATCTGTAGTAGTCTGCTGACCATGAAGTTATTGAGTTTACGTCACATCATCTTCATTCTTTATTCTGTGAGATGTTGATGAAATGTCACTTAGCCTGGGTATAGTAAAACTTTAAAGACATTCATTTTAAATTTGATTAGAGTTTAGTTCACGTGAATCCAGTACCTGAACTGTGTTAGTTGCTAGCATGTGTTCAAGTACAACCAGGCTAAACTTTGGTAATCAAACATTGTGTTCACATGAGTATAGCTTCACCACACAGATCACTTTAAATAAAATAATTCAAATAATTTTATTTAAAAAGCTTAACATTTTGAAATGGGCAAAGCTGGTGTTTATTTCCTTAGGCGTGTGCAGACTTGAACCTCCTCTGTGGTTGCAGAAGGTTGGCTCAACATAAGTTATACATAAAAATAAACAACATACATGAACAGTGTCTACTAAGAAAGCAAGAGCATATTCTAGGTTTGCTCTTTTTATTCCTCACACATGTACCTAGTTGTTTCAACACGTTACTTGGTTCAGAATTAGTTGCATGAATGCAGAATTATCTTTTTTGCGCACAAACAATTTCAAAACAAGTAACATGTATTTCCTCAACATATGGCGTGAATTTCAAATCAGAACAAATAACTTGGAGTAAGTTGGGATAACATGGTTTTAGAGAAAACATGCTAGCATTCAAACAAAACATATAAATACAATTGAAATTCAGTGTTAACCCACTTTAACATCATAGAAATGTGCTTCTATACAAGCAAACAATTTACAAATTCATACACTGCTAATACCAAATGAATACATAATGAGCTCACTTAATAATCTTACTATAGTGAATACTTTTTGTCAAGACGAGTGTGTTATGTGCACAAATAAAAATTATGTGCGCAGCATGAAAAAGACAAGCAAAATTTTCAAGGAGAATCAAACGGTACAGATGTGAAAAGGTAACTTCCATAATATTAACTAACCACATCGCGTCCACAAGCTCAAATCTGGTTGCCTCGAGTCGCTCATCAGGATTATCTGAAACATTGCAAGCATTCAGCAAAGAGAAACGCTGTGGCTTATGTAGCTATTTGACCAAGGGGTTAAGCAAACCTATCCCTAACATGATTTAAGCAGGGTATGAATTTTTCTAATGCAGCTTCCAAATATTAATGTAGAAAAAAGAGAAAATGTTACAATTACACCGAACACATGACAGCAGTAGCCTTGTGCGTCATGGGGAAGCAAGTTCTCAACCTAACACTACAAGTAACTGGAGCAAAGGACTTGTATGTTTGCTGTAACTGAACCAAAGAGAAAGTGACCAAGTGGCCCGACACAAGCATACTGCTAAACCTGGCCAGAGCTTAACAACTGTGCAAGCGTGTGAAGAGGAGAGGGGGGAAGCAAGAGAACAGAAGTCAGCTAAGGAAAGCAAGGAGATCGCAAACAGAGCCAAAACAAACTGTAGAGTCGATGATGGTTCCAAATATTGACTGCTGCGCGCCACTGTCGCCACACAGAGCACCAGACAGTGTAGGCTTACATTCAGGTTTATCTAATTTTAAAATTTTAGTGGCAAACTGTAATATTACAGCTTATTTTTGGTTCATTATGGTATAGAGTTTCAACATTTTCTTCAATAAAAAGGGGTTTTGATTGACTAAAAGACATTTTAAAATGCAGTCACAGAGAGACTGATTAAGAAAAAAATTTACTAAGTGTAGGATTCTAATGCATAGGTAAATACATCTTTTTTAATGTCATTTTCACTTAAGACTTTATAAGAACATATTCACACTTGTACATCACATAAATAACCAGTGCAAATGGTACGCTACTCTCGTTGGAAATTTCTTGCAAAAATATATTCATTACGAGGGTAATCTTTTCCCAACCTCCGATAGGCTGTAAAAAAGGGAATGAATTGTTCAATTAAACATTCTGGACATGGTACACATACTAGGTGCATCAAATGTAGTGACTAGAGTTTTGTTTCTTCATGGGATGCCTGTGATGATGTCACCTCTAACAGCGGCTCGGCACTGAACAGCAGCAAAAATGCCTCCCGAGACTAGCGGCAAAACAGCCAAGAAAGTGGGCAAGGCCCAGAAAAACATTTCAAAGGGCGACAAGAAGAAGAAGAAGAAGCATAAGAGGAAGGAGAGCTACACAATCTACATGTACAAAGTTCTGAAGCAGATTCACTGAGACACTGGAATATCCTCTAAAGCCATGTGATACAGGCTTCTCCTGCCCGGGGAACTGGCCAAGCATGCCGTCAGCGAGGGAACCAAGACAGACAGACACCAAGTACACCAGCTACAAGTGAACTGCCTTGCTGCAACCCGCAGCCACGGCAAGCTAATCGAAACATTCCTCTCCAAACCACGTTCAGTAGTGGCAACTTTCAGCATTTTACAATTCTTGCTTTTTTTAACAGCTTATTGGAGTTTAAAAAAAAAACCTTGTAAAAATACCAGCATATAAAAAAAAGTAAAAGACCTAAATAAATATTGTACGCAACTTAACTTATATTAACATTCCTTACCAATTCTGTCAAAATACACAAATTTTTATTTATTCTCACAATGTCACAACATTGGTTTTGCTAATTTATTCATGTTTTTTTGTTCACAACAGTATAAGTGCAATGTTGACAGACTTAATAAAGTAGGAAAATGTCATCCAGCATAAGCCTTCGCAATATGGCCATTTAAATGTAGACTAAGATCCATTGAGCCCAGTACACATGGGCATCTTTCTGTATGTGAAAGTGAACATCAGAGTTGTAAAGAAAGCGAATAGAATAGCTAGCGTTCTAGCAAGTATCCTATCAAATTAACTGTTTAGTTTGCACTGCCAGTTTCTTTGTACAAGAAGGTGTTCACAGTTAAAATTTTGAGTGCAGATTTCTAAGCTGCATGTGCAGAATTGGGTTAATTTGAGCAATATTTTTTTTGTCTGTGCCAAAAATAAGTTATAGTATGTAAGAATTGAAATATGTTACTTTTGAATGATTCTTGCAATGGGGGCAAATTTACGAACTACAGAGGTATTTTTGGCATCGTCATTGCAGCAAATGGTGTGTTACAGAAAACCAGAGAATACATATAAACAAACAGACAAGTAAACAAACAAAAGGACTTTGTCTAGCAAACATAGGGAAATATAGACAATTACACAAGAAATTCAGTCAGTGAGTTACATGAAAATAAATGAACACGAACAAGCACCCAAGCACTAAAAAATAAACCAAGGAAAATTAAATAAACAACTCAGATTTTTGCACAAATGAAATTCGGTCATTAAGTTCGAAAAACTGATGAAAATAAATATACGTAATTGCAATGACAAACAGACGAAACAAAACAAACAATAAAAAAGCTAGATGTAGACGACAGCAGAAACACAGACATCTGGAGGAAAGCTAATAAATGCAAATAACACAGTTACTGTGGCCAGTAAAACAAAGAAAAAACAGACGAACACAATTGTCTCTAGCGACAAAACAAATTGTGACGTTTCGGAGACTGCAATCTGTCCCCGTATCCAGGCACATAACAGTCCGAGGAGCACCTGCAGACTGAGTATGCATGGTTACTGGAAAACAAGAGGTGTATGTACTCTGTCCCCCCTCTTCTGTCTCTACCAATAGGAAAAAAACCAAACCTTGATTGGCTGTGCAGGTAAGAGTCTGCTGTTATTGGCTAATAATGCTTTCCTGTGATAATGGCTGTGGCTCAGTTATTTTTGTTGAAAATTTACTTATTTTTAAATTAGGTATTGTTAACCAAATGTTTTTCAATTACCATGCTTTGCTGGCTAAATATATTTCTGTTATTAACTGTCAATGCTGATTCTTTGATTTTTATTTGAATTTTGTTTATTTCCTCGTCAGTAGAGTAGTATTTTCCCCAGAGTATTCTGTGGCTGTTGTCCCAGGCATGTTCTGCTAGTTAAAAAAACTAAGCCACATTCATCATCACAGGAAAGCATTAGCTCCTTGGACTGTGTATGTGTCTGAAGATGGGGATAGATTGAAATCTCGAGGATTTTGTCTGTTGTTTGGAACTTGCTGACCGAATTCCTATTGTGGAATAATCTGAGTTATTTATTTTTCCTTGGTTTATTTTTTGGTGCCTGGGTGCTCGTTTGTGTTAATTTATTTTCGTGTAACTCATTGACTGAATTCCTTGTGGAATTTGTACGTGTTTACCTACGTTTGCAAACAAAGTCTTTTTGTATTCTCTGGTTTTCTGCGACACACCATTTTTCTACAATTGCGTACGTCCAAAAGACCTCTTTAGTTTGTAAGAATAGAAATATTGTAGGTAAGTGATATTATTCTGGTTTAAGTGACGTTATGCACGAACTGGGATATTCCTTCAGTAGCTTATTTCGTCCAACGAGATGCAATTTTTTTTCCTAATTTTTTCGTTCAAAAATAGTTGCACATTCATGAAAATTATTTACATTCGACTTGCACAAGGAAGATAGGTAACAAAAATTAGAACCGCCTCCATCCCACACTAGCTAGTATACAAATTCTTGTGTGCTAGCCATTAGTATGCTCAATAACCATTCATACGACACGAGTTCGCTGCAAGGTGAGATAAACCAGGTGTTCACATTCTTGTACAAGAAATATGCCTGTATGTATTAGGCTTTATGATACAATCATATCTGTCTAGTGTCTATCTCATTTTCACTTGTTTTATAACTTTCCCTGTTTGTTTACAACCTTTCATTGTACATATTTGAGTGTAATATTTATTATGTACTGTCATTGACAATTCTTTTTTTCTTGGATTCAAACTGATGCTTTGAAAGATAAGGAAGTTTGTTTCTTAATCTGTTTAAAGTAATGATTTTCTCTAGTTTCTGGAACCAGAGAAGAGTTTATCATAGTTGTTCTGGGCAGAACTGCAATCACTGAAGACTAGCCTACTACTATATTATTCAAATATGTAGTAGGTAGTTGTGAATGATGTTGCTGGCCCTACCTTCACCCTGGTCTCCTGTCATCTATAGTGACCCTGTTTGAGGTGGACGTTAGAAAATACTGTCTCAGTAGTTTTATTTATTGGTACTAGTACACTACAGTTATTTTACTACCATTTGCTAAAGGTTTACAAAATGTTCTGCGTGTTGTTTGGAAGTGATAAAATTGTAAATAAAAGTGATATCCTTACACGAGACAGACTATACTGGTAGTGATGTGTGCGTTGGTGATGAACACGTTGAATGTTACAGGCAAAACTTGAATCCAAACCAAACTGTGGTGCGGCATCAGAAGAAGCTGCACCGTCTCCTAGCGCAGTACAGGGCTCTTGGCTGGCGAGAGTCTCAGAAGGAGATCATTGCAAGGTGAGTGCATGTAGCCTACTGCACTTTTCTTTGTCCCTACGTCCCTTTCATCTTCTCACTATTAGGACTCAACTATTGGATACTCACATTCATTAACTTATTTATTTATTGGTTAAATTGTTCATAAAAATATATGACCTGTGTGCCGTATTTAAATTTTTTTAGCATTATATGAAATAGTGAGAGTTACTATAGTTCACATCCTGTACTAGCCAAACTGTTTGTTTCGGTATGTAAAAACAAAATTTAAAGTTTCAGATAAAACCAGTTCACGATACAATTGTGTGTCGAGTTACTCGTTGCAAGTACTGGAGAATATCAACGAACCACCTATACAGATAGCTATTGTCCACCAGTTAGCAAATTGGTTATGTAGAGCCGATGCGTCACATTTCTGTTACAGTGATGAGGATGGTTGAGTAGTGGGGACGTACTTCAGACCTGTCACAGTATGTGTAGGTGTTGTGGTAGTTACATGCGAGGACTGTGCCAGATTATTGTTATTAGTATGCTGTCTCATAGGTGTGTGTTCACGGGTTACTGTTCAGAAGTCCAGATGTAAAAAAGTAAATGTGCTAAGAAAGCACAGTTTTGCAACCTTGATGAGCTTACGTTGTGCTGGATGTAATGATTTCTTGCAGAATGATATTGATTTTATTTCTTTTATGAAGTTTGTTGCACGTCTGTGTGGATCCAGGCAGTAAGTGATGAGCAATACCGTAGAATAAACACGGCTATCAGAAGTGAACTTGTTCAATGGTACATACACTCTGAATAATTTATTTTTTGCCTGGTCACCGTGATGTCAGTCATCGTCGTTGTTCTTTGTACTATATGGTTTTATTATTTATTTGCTGGGATTATAGTTTAGTTATGCATGTGAAGTGATTTTGTTTAAAGTGGGGTGACACAAATATGTGGTACAACCTACAGTTCGGCAATAAACTTCTTGAACAGATGGAGACAGGATAAGAAGGGAAGTACATTTAAGTTTCCATTGGATCCAAAAAGGTAAGTTAACATAGTTAATATTCTGTCTGTGAAGTTGACAATCAGTCTTCGTTGTATATCACAATTGCTTGCTTACATATAAAACTGTGGTTAAATGTGCTGGTGTTTGCAAACACAATAAGCAGAAATTAGAAAGTCACATCCACAGTTAAATCGAGCAGATCCATTGCCTGTGTTTTGAAAGGTAATGTGGCTTCAGGACTACTGCAAATCACAAGTATTTCTTTTTAAAGTTCACATTTAATTTCTATTTTAGCTTGAAAACATTAAAAACAAAACATTGTTAATATCACATAATCCATAATATACTATTTAGTAAGCACTGTTCACATTTAAACTAACTAATATGATGGAGACTGGCTGTAGCTTATCAGCGCTCGAGTTCGTCCACATCAAAGGTATGTATGTTGTTATTTATTTTAATTTTTATAAGTGAATATTGGAGATTGCCGAGTAATTGTTTATGCGTTGTATGTTACACATGCATATATTTATTGTAATAGGATAATGAAGAGATGAGGTGTGTGATTGGTTGCAGGAAAGCGAGAGACATTCAGTATATGAAGCGAGTGCAGACCAAGTTCTCCGTGCAGCTGGGCATGAAAAGTAACAAGCTACAGAAGCACTTCAGGCCTCAAGTCAACTTCTAACCTGCTTCAAGGGTTGCCAACTTGCAAGCCTGTCTTTTTGTGCTGTTGTTTAATTTCATAATCATTTTTAAGTTATTATAACATTCATATGATTACGGTTGGAAAAATGAACATGAAATTTACATTTTTTAATTTGATTGTTTTTGAATGGAGTTATTTTGTTTCAGAATAGAATAAGTGAGGTATTTGCTCAAACTTGAAGAGATTATATTTTTTTGGTTTGCTCTATTTTTAAATACGTCTTAGTGTTACTTAGGATGTTTAATTTAAAAAAACTAATGGGATTATGTGTATATTGTTATGGCAGTTAATGGCTGTGATACTTTGTGCATCTTGCTACACTGTTATATTGTACTTTGTATAGCCATGTAACTGTAATGATTTAAAATGTATTGTTGAGCTGGTAAGGGTACTTTCCAAATCCGTTATTTGTAACTTTTTGAAAGTACTGTATTATGTATCTGGGTAATATGTAGTTATGACTCTGTTAAGGAAATAGTGTTATTCCTAAGCATCTTGTGATAAAATACAGTATCTACCTTGTGTTAAGAAAATTTTTACTTTGAAATAGTTAATGAAACCTTGTGCCCCACTTGGACACGAAGACAAGATGTGTTGGGGAGTCAGTGTTGTTATTACTTTCAAAATAAAGTAAATCGAATATTTAAGAATTTAGGTACGTGCTATATTAAATTCATTACACGAATGCAAATTACAGTGGTGTAAAGTTCCCATTTCAAGCGCAAACATCAACGTAAAGCACAGTTAAATGTTATTTCACACAACCCCTCGACTCACGTTGATACGAACTTAACAAACCGAAAATTAACTGAACTCAAAATAGGTACACGCGACTTACCGAGAAAACAGAGCTCGAACGACCCAAAAATATTACAACGCAAAAAGTTGAATCAAACTTACCGACGGAATGCCAAGAGGGCGAAGCAACTGGTCAGGACAGAGGATAGCGTTGGAGTGATGGTCCAGGGCGAGCGCGAAGGCCCCGATGGGTGGGAAGCAGGAGTAGGGAAGAGGAGAATGGGGGGTAGATGGGAGTGGGGGCACGAGCGGCTCAGAAGACGCCCGACCTCGCCCGAAGCTGAGGCGGGCCAGCAAAGAAAGTTCCAACGTAGAATGGCGTAAGCGTCCATTACAAAGTAAAGCACTTCCAGCCTGAGAGTTAAGTTCATATAGCACACATGGCTCAATCCAGAGTCCAAAATGTAAGGACTGGGGGAAAACCCCAACACAACCTCATTCAAACTAAAATTAAATGTACTAAAGAATTAATTTGTACATTAATTTTTTCAGCTGCTTGCATAGTGTTGTAATATCTGTATAACTGTGTTAAGTTACAAAAGAAGTTACTTTCTGATGCAGTATGCATTTAAGCAAAGTCATGTAAATTGAGAAGCTAATAAATAGTGTTTTGAGAAGAAAAACATGCTAACATATTTATATTCATTTCATTGCAAGTACGGTAGAACCTAAATTTTTCAATGCGTCATGGTGCCAGAGATGCCAAAAATATTAAAAATGTTTTTTTTTTATGTAAAGTCTTCTTCAATCCTGTATAATCATATAAATATCACATCTTTGTGTTCCGACCACCTGTGTCTCCAGCCTGAAGATAGGGATACATTGAAATTCCTGAAACATTGCATTTCTTCATTGAATGGAACTTGTGGCATGTTGTCTTTTGTTTGTTGTCCACTGTTTTTGTATAACTCCATCTTTTTTTTGTATTGTTAATTTGGTTTTCTTTAGGTCTATCTTTTTTTTGTCTCGGCACTGTCAAAATCTAACTGAATACTATCTTTAGAATTCTTGCTGTTAAAATAAAAAAAATAGACCAAATTCCTCTGGGATTGCTTTTTTCTGTTGTGTCTGGTTTTATACTTTGTTTTATAAATAAATAAAGTATTGGTTTGTGGACATATCCCATTGCTCATGTTTTGGTGTATTCTGTAATGCTGACTGTATGTATATATTGTTTTCAGGCACCATAATGTTATATATTCCGCGTCTGTAGGAGACTCTGGTTTTTGACTTGTGTTTACTCACGAAATGTTAAAACATACTGCCATACTTTTTTCCTCTTTTTTGTTCAATAGACCAGTTCACATCATGTTACTTTAACCTGTGAAATGTAAACAAAAATTTTTGGATGACAAACAATGGAAATATGAATGTCGACCAAGCATGTGGCTAGTGTAGAAAATCTGTATAAAAATTTTTCCAAACAATTTTTGTATTAACGCAAGTTTGGTCAACTCCCATCGCAACAAATGTTTAAAAATGTAGGCCATTAACCTTGTCACTGAGGAAAACATCTAATACAATTGCTCCACTTGACAGGAAAAAAAAAACTTACCATGCCCCTTCTTTTTTTTTTTCCAAGGCTAAATAAAAAGCAGTCCTCCTACCCACATTATGCTTCTTTTTATCTCTGATGCAAAAATAAAAGTGAATACAGGTCGTCTGCATACAACTTACAGACCCTGTCGCTGCAGTACAACTAAAACATACGTATGTGGAAAACAAAATACGCTGTGAAAAAATTTTCTGTGAACATGAATATGAAAATAAATGGTGCATCAAATACAGAGGGCATATGGTACGTGATAGTGTTAACTGTTTGTTTCCACTAATGTAGTTACATTAATAATTCAAGATTGTAGTAAAAGAAGTGAGTGGGTTGACACAAATTCAAAAGCAAAACTGAAGTGCAAACTTCAAATAAACTTTTAATTCATTGAAAATCTTAAATTAATAGTCAATCTAAATGCAATTAAAACTTTTAAACCAAGAGAAAGTCAAAATCAAACAGCAGAAATATCACAAAACGTATCCACAGACCAAACACCAAGCACGCACAACAGATAACTAAAACGGTAACTGTGAAGCATAGAACTCTGGGGACTATTAGCTGAAGGGGGAAGTTGTGGGTACGAGACTCACATTGTCATTGGACAGTCGTTGCTGTGCGTGCATTACTGTCGCCAGATACCGATATAAGAAGTGCGGAGAGTGGCAAAAGTTATTCTGAAGTGTACAGAAGACTCTTCCCCCTACCTAATTAAAAATTATATTAACTATTTTTTATTTATTTCAATTTAAATATTTAACTGCAGGCTGTGTGTGCCTTATTCAATATTGCTTTGTCATATGTTCGGGGTGACACAACAGGATCCAATAATTTAGTAATTAGGGACATGGGTAATGTAAATTCAGTTTTAAAAATTTAAATAGAAAAGACAGCAAAAAAATGTTTAAGTAGATTATTTTGTTTATTTTCTTTGCTTGTTTGGTTTCAAATTGACAACAGTAAAATTTTAATTAATTTTTTTGATACAACTTTTTCTTTAATTTTTTTTATTTTTTTGAGTTTTTTGTTTTTAGTAGTTTATTAACTTTTCCTGGTAAAGTGAGTAACTTCTTGTGTTGCAAGCTTCTCCAGGCTATAGGTAGGAATTCTGGCGTAATGTTGTGGTCGATTGCCTGCTTCATAGAATTTCTTCATGATGTTGGTTGTTTCCACATGTTGGTCAGCCTTTTTCATGGCATTGCTTTGCGCTGCGAATGTAGTTCCGCTTAAGTGCATTTTTCGGTCCCAATTAATGTTCATTGTTTGTTTTCTTTATTAATTTGATGAAAATACTATAGATTCAATATGTAAAACCTTCTGTTACATCTTTTAAATGTAATTTTGCTGTTGCTTGTAGGTTTAGATCTTGTATCACTCCGCTGAGGAGTACCGTAGCTACCATGTTCTTTCCGTAAAGAGAGTGAGTCAGTCACGAGTTGAGAGTCAGGAGACGCAAGTCGCGAGAGATGGTCCTGTTTGATTGTGAGTTTGTAATTGTTAACAAAATGTAACATTAACAGAACAGTAGTGCAGAGATGGCGCGAGAGTGAGGATGCGTGTTGGTGAGGTGGGCAAGGAGACCTCGAGTGCGTTGACATGGTTAACAGGCACAAATAGTCCAACATAGTTGATGATAGTATTTAAGTTTACGGAACAGTTACGGGGACGAAACAGACAAGCAAATCATAGCAGTGTATTTTTTTGTCTTGTCAATCTGTTATCAGATAACTGGCTTGAACTTTAACCATACAAGCTCGAGAGCAAACTGAAGAAAATCATGGTAGCTAAGCATCGCTCGATAGGTTAACTAGTATTTAAAAGGAAACTGCAGTAGTTGTGTACGACCAGTGCTGGAAGTTGTGAAATGTAACTTACTACTTTGAAATCTTCTGAAAATAAATGTAACAATTGATGAATTTACGTATTTCTCTGTAAAATTTGACCCTGACAGATGGGTGGGTGAAATGAAGTAATCTGTGTTTATCATCAAACCATAAACCGAGCTGTCTGCGACAACAACGAACGCAACATGACCTCAACATTAAATGATGCTACAGTAGCAATACACAAAACAGTATGTGCAGTTGGGCTGGGGTATACAAGATGCTGCCATTGTTCCTGGCTATTCTGTTCCTTAGCGTGTCATGCGAGCAGTCTCCTACAGGTACTGTTATGCACGTGCGTTGTGTCACAACTGCTCTAGTTTTTAAGACATTCTTACAGCTTTTGTTTTTCGTATCAATACATGTCTGTTACTACAGTAGTACAATTACAAACTATGTATATTGTTCCTGTCGACTTGGTAACATATATTTTTTGTAGGTTTTGACGCAGTTTTTACTATATTTTTGTTTTCTATTTCTTTAATAATTTTTACTTTTTTGTGATAGTTCCTGGAAACTCTTTTAAAACCCAGTATTCGCAAGATTAGGTTGCTACTGTACATCATTTGAATGACAGTTGAGCACCGGAACTGAAACATCAGCTACTATAACAAAGCAACTTCTACAGTGTTTTCAATCCTCATTAAAAATTACAATTTTATTCATTCGAGATATTAAAGTGGAAAAATTCAAGAAATCGTGTTACCTACTTAAAATATGTTAAAGGTTATGAAAAAATATTATGTTCTTTACGATGTAGCAGTGATATAAATCCTTAAGCTGTAGTTGCTGCTGTAAAACAAAAAGATGCAAGGATTCCAAAAATACTGCTATGATACGCTTGCGGAGTGCACCCTAAGTGTTAGGCCACGCGTGCAACACCAAAGCAAGGTGGTTCTGTGAAACAACGCAAGAGATGTGATTACTCATCTCTTTTTTTTTCTTCGCCCTTTGTTTATATACAGGCATGTTTATCTCTGCCTAGCATGCTACAGCTTAGATTTTACTGCCAAGACCTTGAACCCTTGTTTAATAGAAGCAAGGTCAGCAAATGGAGGACTCGCTACTGTCTCCTTTGTTAATGCATGTGCCAACTCGTACCAGCTGTACGAGTGTCACTGACCCTCGTGCATACATAGTTGGCTGTATTATAGTTGTATATAAGTTGGCCAGATCTGGCCCAGATACAATCTTTTCATATGGGTTGGTCTAAGGCTGGAAACAGCAATGGGTGATATATGTCTGTTTTTGTTCGTGCATGTGTGTTGTAACGTCCTAAGTGAAGGAAAAAAAATGTATTTGGAAAATTTATTCATCCTTTTGCTCACAATATAGGGACACAAGACTAATTGCAACACAACTTTTTTAAAACAAGAATAATTTACACAATTATTTAACATACAAAATACAGTTGACTACACTGCCAATTCACAATTGGACCAACCAGAAATTTGTTTTAAAATTTTTTTGTAATGCTTTTAAGAACACATTTTAATACACCAGCAGGTAGCAATGTATTTCTCAACTGTCTTCTAAAATTCACAAAGTTTATTTGGCACTTACATTCCATACATTTAATTTAACTGTCTCGCATACATTACTTAATTCACCAGAGCAGCACAATGAAGTAGTCAGTCAGAACTTTCAAAAACAAAATGTTCAATTTCCATGATTAATCATGACACATGCAGTAAATTTACCACTCTTCAAAATGGATTGAGAAAGTATCATACTGATGAAACCACGACAAGTGTAAAAATTAACTAGTTGCACTGATTTGTATCAGATTTTCCTACCTCTTGCATTGGGTAGCGAACCCAACCTCGAACAGAATGGTACCATCCTTGTACCAGCCAAAAAAAGACTGCTACAGCGAGGCCAGCTGATCAACAGATAAGTCTTCGCAGGTAATCACAATCTCTAGCCAAACAGCTGATCACTGCAGTTAATACACACTCCCTGTACGACATAATAACAGCTTGACAAGCAGTGCACGTCCCTAACAGTTGAGTGCAGACCAACACACTTATCGTATTTAAATAAAATAATGTGAACAGTCCGTCACTAAGGCTAGGACATGTTTTAATTGCAAAGTCTGTGCCAAGCAAAAATTGGGCAGCCCATTTGCAAGTAAATACAAAGTGCATGAAACTAATGTTGCTGTATTTGATGCTACGAGGGTACAGAGATAAATTACATTCTGTATAACGATTCATTTAGATATTTCATGTGCTTTTTTTTCTCCAAATTCCACCACACTGTAACTGTAAACACATCATGAACAAAATACATAAATATCGTGCCATTTTACTTTGAACTACAGTAGATCCCTGTTATAACATTTCTGGATATAACATTCATCGCTTTTTTCTCAGACATTAACAAAAACTAGGGTAAAATTTTTCATAACTGTATTATTTTTAATAAAATAACTAAGCTGTAGACTAAAAGTATCAGTAAAAAACAAAGTAATGTCTGGGAAAGTATAAGTGTACATTACAGTGAAAGACTGTGATCCTAAAGATGACTATCATGAACTTACAGAAGACAAGTAGGGAAGCCTCTATTATACACAATGTGGGTATGTATTAATCATGTTTCTGATGACAAAGTAACTACAGCCTCATTTAATCTCATTATAGGTTTTTTTACTGCACATAAACTATCAAATTTTAAGTTACTTTTAAGTAATATGCATATCGTTGGCTTACTTCTAGAACCTCGTAAGTCCAGATTTTCTCAATTTTGTATTCCAGGAATTTAGTGCTGATTTTCATGGCGTTTCTAGTGTTAAAATATGCTAAATCTACTGTGCATTAGCTTTATTATATGCTCAAATTAAAAAACCACGTATCTATGGTGTAGCATGACTACGAAGATTTTCTTTTTGCTCTGCTGTAAAATTTGCTGAAACGGACTTACGAGATTTTAGAAGTAAGCCAACAATATATTTATGTAAAAATATTGATTCCTGCTTAATACATTTTCCTGCATATTGTGACGCGTCCGCGTCTGCTGCGTGTTGCTGTGGTCTATTGTTATTGTAGTCACTGTAGTGGGTGTTGAGGTTATGTGACTTGGCGTGCTCCGGATAGCTCCGTTTAAGTTACTCTCAGGGTTAACCAACCATCGTGATTTCACCAATAACAACTCACTCACTCAGTCAACTGTTGATTTATTTTTACTTTAACTTTGACAGATGTTTGGATTCGGTAAGTTTCTTACAAAAGGCGGTTATTTACCAAGCACAAATAAACCCATCAGCTGTCCGGCGTTACCATGTCTGACCATGAGTTAAACAAAAAACAAGGTAATGATGAAACACTTATTCGTACCAACTGCCCTACAACTAACGACCGCCTCGGGCCAGCGCCCGGCACCCACTGTTCCTCACGGCAACGGACATGGTAACAAATAGCGCACCACGGCGGAGTGATACAACAGTATCCAAAATTCCACAAAACCAGCAAAATTACACTTAAAACAGATCACAAAGGATTCCAAAATTTCCGTGTATAGGTTTTACATTGAAAGAAAATTCTTTATCCACACAAATATAATAATTAGGGACAAAAGGTGCGCAACAGCGGAACTACTTTCGCGGTGCAATACCCTAAACAACCCCCTGTAATGGCTGACCTACGTGCGTCAATAACCTACGTCATGGAGAGAATTCCATGAAGCAAGTGATCAACCACAACGTCGGTGCCAGAAATCCTACAGCCTGGAGAAGCTTGCAACACCTGAAGTTACTTCACCAGGGAAAATTTAATAATATGATAAAATTGCCAAAACTCAAAAATTGGTCAAAATACAAGAAAAAGTTATATCAACAAAAATAATTAAAATTTTACTGTGGTCAATTTGAAACCAAACAAGCCAGGAAAATAATCAAATGACTCTACTTTAACTATATTTATATTGAATTTTGAAAAGGTGAATTTAAATTAACATGTCCCCAATTACTAGGTTATTGAATTCTGTTGAATCACACCGGACACCTGACAAACTCACCCTGAAAATGGCATATAGCCTGTTA